>JAQGAE010000462.1:0-36427 GCA_034696685.1 Julus scandinavius | reverse complement strand
GTCCATTATCAAATGCTCTAGTTATATTGTAGGTTACTTTTTCATCAAGTTGAATAGTACATCCTTAAGGTGTTTAATTAGTTGTTAACACATGTAACACCCCTATTAGAGATGTAACATGTTAAATATGCAACGCTAATTTTTTTTCCAATGTACATACAGTAGGTATACTATACATGGATGTAAAACAAAATTGTCATGCCCTTTTGCTGCAATCTATAAGTGCTAAAACTTTGTAAAGAGCATCTTGCTCACCCGTTTTGTATACTCGTATACACTCAAGTGCAATAAGGTGGCGTTATAATCTTTAATCGAATTATTAATGAAAATTTGTGCTTTATACTACAATGAGTTTTTATTAATTAACCAAGTTCATCAACTACATACGTATATGCATTGTCATTTGTGCCCAATGTAATATATAGGTTACAAAAAAAAACAGTTTAATAAGTTTATAAGTGACTTCGATTTATTTAACGCTTATTAATTTTTAATAATTGAATGCAACCTGAGGATATAGTCATTTAAATGTTACAAAACATGGTTTGATCGATTGTTATGTATAAAAAGATCTCACTTACCTGGGTCGCTGTACAGGTGCTGTATTTTTGGAAGCCATCCTCGGGTGAAATTATTTTACTTTTATAGCTAAAAAATGTGAATTTTTTTTAGGTCTTCGTAACTATTTTACCAAAGTGGACATTTTTTAAGTATCTTCTATGCCAACATTTTGCCTGTGGTAATGAGGCTATTTAAACACTAAACCCTGCCAATTCATTAGGCTGTGGAAAACAAATGTATATATATATTTTTTAAGAAAGGACCACAATTTATGGATTTGCAGCCTGATGCGCGAGCCGTGATTAAAATTCCGCCAGTCTTGTAATTTATAATATACCTAGTGTGCGAATAGTAATGCCTGAAAAGTGTATCTTGAATAGGCTGAATGTCGATGTAAGTAAGAAGATAAAAAAAATGTGAAGGAACGAAAGGTCAAATGCCCGAAGATAGTCTTGCGAAGTGGGGATTCATGGCGCCATCGCAGCTATTATGACACACAATGCTTATTCTTGACATATCCCAAAACTATCAGTTTCTCGGGGGAGTTAGCTGTCTGGTCACCCGACCCTTTGGTCATCCCTCTTCATTATTATGGCTCTCCTTATCGTTGTTTTTCTCCGTTGGAGAACCCAGTTAGATCGGGGGTGCGTATACAAATTCAACTGTTCCACTTGTTTGGGTTTCTTGGATGTTCCTAAATTTAATTCAAAAAAATGAATAAGCTATTAATCATGGTATGGGCAAGTTGTTCGGTAGTTACATGGGTTTCGAGCTACCTGGACCATTATTGTATATAAAAAGATGCACATGCTTCCCCCCCGTATAATGCATGGGGCATATACAACTTAATTCGAGGATGGATTGTTGAGGTTCTTCCGGTGGTCCTTGCAATTTATAACTCCAAAAATCCATGGTCACTCCAGCAGCCATGAATTCTCGACATTCACCCTTATATATATATATATATATATACTATGGGCCCAAACTTTTAAATGCTCAAAATGACTGGAGTCATCCAAGTTAATGTCCATTCGACTCCTAAACCAATGGTCATCGTTGTTCCCAATATTTTTTTCTTTGGGCAGCTCAATCGGTGAATATGCCAGATAAGGAAAAGAGTTCACTTAACGAGTGCATTGCTGCAAGTATTCATGAATAAATTCAAGGTGAACAAAACCAATTTGGTAAAAATATTCAAAAAAGACGCCAAACTATGGTCCATGAACTCGTTTTATTAGCAGTAAACAGCTATGAAATGGAAATGTGTTTGCTATTGAGAGCCCGTGTGCAGCTCCGCATTTTTTGTGCATCTGGTGGGTGACATTTTATTAGATTTACTTATGGCATTGTATGTGTTATGTTTTAATTGGCTAATTAGCAGACAATCAGCCTATATAGTGTTGGATGAATGCCTTCTTGAGTCAGTGCATCGAAACTTTAATTCGTATTTCCCATACCAGAGGGCTGGCATGTGAGTTGCCAAATTTGTAACCTGGATTCTTCATCATTCATAGATGATTTTGCAATGTATTAAACTTAAGTCACTAATGCTGGCTATACAGTATAGTTATGATTCTCATGGCGCAACTAGGAAAGAAATAGGATATATTTGGAGTAAACATGTCCGGAACATGTGTGTTTTGAATATCTTTTACACGGTGTGTTTATGGAAAACTGAGATGTAGGAAAACCACGACCAAAATGTTGGCAAATTAGTAGATAGACATTCGCCTAAACAAACGTAAACACGGGTGATGCTGTTTATAAATTTGTGTTTAATTTGTTTTTTTTTTATTATCCCTATTGCGTAAAATATTGTTGGGTGGAAAACACTAGACATGTAAGCCTGCCAAAGATGTTTGATTTAAGAAGGCGAATGGAGAAGCATTCAAGAATAGATATGCAAAATTTACGAGGTTGGCCCCAGGTTGCCCCCTCGGGGGTGAAGCTGTAAGCTTACCCAATGTTGACGCCTATCTCGGACATCGAACACTGGTCACTGATTTGTGCGACCACACGCCATGCAGCGCCCCATGCGGCCACAATATTGTTACCGGATTCCCTGACCAGGGGTCGCTTCGACGCCAAATGCATGCTGGGTTTATGCGCCGTATATAGCCCCTTACGGACTTCTTCCACCAAAGACTGGGCTTGCATTGCTTTAACCAGTGAAGAAAAATGCATCACGATGGGATGTTTTATGTCCGACTATGAGAAATGTAATTCTTGGCCACAGGGGTCACTAGGATCTACATATTTAGCTAGATGTTTAACAAGTTAACGCCATTTTGAAAACTTTTCGAGACCTAATCTCGCTTTTTGAAATTAACGGGGTTCTTAAAGTTTAGCATAAATTGTTTTTCTGATGACTCCCAAAACGATAAGCAATTCTGCTTCACTTCATATCTTCCTAATCAAAATGCACTGGAGTGCCATAGCGAAGCCAAAGGGGCCATCCATAAATCAGTGGTGATAAGGGAAAGACATTGCAAGAGAACTGAAAAAAAGTGTAGGTGGTAAAGAATACACGTAAAATTAATGCTAGAAATATACTTCTACCATAATGCAGCACATGTTTTTAAAATTTACACTTTGCGAACATGCTGCGACATGTTACGACACGTTTCAGATTGTCCTTTGATTCCATTCAGGTATGTTCTAGACATGCACATTCTCATGCCGTATTCACACACACCCGAATATCGTCTGCTACCAGATAGGTTAGGGTGTGAGCATGCGCACTTCAGCTCTTCTTTTTTAGGTCGGGCATATGTCGCAGACAGCGACATAAACGTAAGGACAAACATGGACGCAAAAGCGCCGTTGTTGTTCGGTAGCAGACTACACAAAACAACTATAGAATACAACAATTTTAGCAAAAGCGCCGTGGTTGACCTGTAGCAGACTACAGAAGACAACTCTGTTTTGTGTGGACTGTACCCTTGTTTTCAGCCTAATCTCTGCTAGCTGCCTAGTTGCTGACGTCACAAAGTCAGTTCTCTGTTGAGTAGGTTGTGTGTGAATACTGCTTTAATCCATGAGCATAACATTTTATACTAAATAAAATTCAAATTTTATGCCTGTGGATAATAAAGAATTTGTTTTTTGTTAAAATTTCGTGTTACCATATTATTGCCGATGTTATATGGCACATGATTTTCTGGAATTTCTCAAGGAATTAATGTGACTTACACTTCGTTTATTTGTACCAAATACTCGCCTGTGTTATACTCTGATGTGTCAATAACCTTTGACTTTTGGCATTGGTGATGTCTTGCGCACAATGACCTGCAAAAATGATCAAATAAGTTAGTGATTTGGGGAAGTATGACCGAGTTCAATTTCGTCCAAATACTACGTAATCAGAGGGGATGTTGGACTAAATGGCCTTTTTGAAATTTGTCACAAACCCATGCTTTTAATTTGTCGACAATTTTATATTTGTATTGTACATATGAATAAGCATAAGCATGTGGACAAAATAATGATGATAAGTGATTTATTGTGCAATATCAAAAGGGTTGAGCTTGTGTTCGTCAAAACAAAGGGCTGAATAGATGTATTAAAAATGTCTATTGATCAAAGTTTTCATTTTTCAAATACACATATGCAGATTTGTAAAGTACTGAATGACGTTTATAAACGATGATGAATGTGCTGGGACCGAGCTTACGTGACTTGGTAGGTTGTTTGTGACATGAAAATTATAGGTTATACTAAATGGTAATATTTTCCATGCTGAACTTGTTAGGGGTTCGTCCCTAAAGCAACACGTCATCACCTTAGGTGGTAAAGCAGCGCCCCATGTGGTTAACTTGGATCACTTGTTTTTTATCCCTGGGTGAATGTGCCTTCAGCGGAAAATCAGTGTATGGAATTGTTGTGTCAAGACACCCAGCATGGGATCAGGTCATGGGATCAATTTTGTGACAATCTATATATTGCATATAGACGATTTCCAAACTGACTTTGGTTGATACACCGTTTTCGAGGTTTATCCTATACCATGATTTTCATTGAATGATTCATATTGCAGTAACCCTGCAATAGATGAGTTGGATCGTACTCTGATTAACTATAGTTGGTGATTTCAAATGTATTTTGAATGAATGGTGCAATTTGCATTGCAACTATACAGTTACTACACCCTTGTTTCCAAGGAGAAATTATCAAAATATTAACATTGCTAAAAAGCTAAAAAAAGAAAACATTGCTAAAAAGCTGCGCCTTTTCAACATTTGTAGCACATTTGAAATTTGTGAAAGTCTGTCATCATCTTCAAATTTATAATGTCCAACACCTTTATAGCCCAGATTATCCGTTTGTAACAAATCCTCTGGTTTTTCTAAAGCTAAACTTGAAATAATCTTAAAAAGATTACCAATAAGTTTTTCACAATATATATACGAGCATATAAAGCATGAAATTGTCTTACATTTCCATGAATCTAAAAATTCATCTGCTGTATATGTTGCCCATGTGCAGGTAATATCATGCAGCTAGGTCTATATACGAGTAAGCTGCAAGATACAATGGAACCTCAGTTTACGAACGTCTCTGTTTACGAACACCACATGTTGTCTCGCTTTACGAGCGATGCTTCAGTTTACAAACACATTTCTCTGGACCACCGATCAAAGGTCCTAGTTTCTGCAGTTGTTTTACTAATTTCAGCAGAACATCTTTGTTACTAATAAGTTTTACTAAATACAGGTAACATCAAAAATGTTATAATTTCCAAGGATTTAAATTAGAATCGATATTAGTTTCAAAGATTGACCCTCAATTGCAAATTTGTCAAAAGTTCTCCTCTTGTTTTATCCACGCCAATTGCAGATGCAATGGATACGAATTTGACGTCGATTTCAGACTTAAATCATGTAATTAACAACAGAATAGAGTAGAATAATACACATTTTCATAATGGAAACAATGTTTGTTCAAGTAAGTTTCTTAAACAGAATCTGCGAATGAACTTGATTCACAGCAACGTCAACATAACGACACCACGTCTTTATTTCCTTTAATGTTGGAAATCATGGATGTATATATGTATTAAACTGCTTTCTTCTAATATTACTCTTATATTTATTTCCTTTCTGTATTATTTCCACACATAAGCCATAACATGTTTTTAAAAAAATTCTAAGACAAAGAAGGCATTATTTGGATTTACATTAATTGCAAAGGGAAAATTTAATTCTGTTTACGAACAGGGTCGAGAAACGGATTAAGTTCCTAAACCGATATGTTCCACTGTATATTATAAATAATTTGCATTATGATAAAGATAAACTGAGCCTTGAAATCATTTCGGCCTATAAAAATGATGCTTAAGATTGAAACTTCACCTGTTCAAAAAGCGTAATATTTTGTGGAAGCCCTGCTTTTTCATGCATGTATTACATTCAAAAGTTCTGATAATAAGCACCTGCCACATGGATGAAAATGTTACAAAGTCGTCGTTATAACTAACGTTTATATATAATAATGTTAAATTCAATGTTGGCCATAAATTTCGTGCTTGTGAAAAGCTACTAGTAAACAGAATGCAATTATTTTGCCCCTACTTTAATGGCGATCAAATTGTGCTATTAAATTTGATAGCGAACATGCAGAATTCTACACCTTTGATAGTGAGCAAAAACTTTTTTTTTTCACACAGAATAACTTTTCCCTAGGTTTAATTCAGATGCTTTTACATGGTGTATGTACATGTTTTACTATACATGCATCCTCAGAAGTTGAACTGCTTGCGTTAAAATTAGTATAATCCTTATGGTTCATACAAGTACCGTACAACGTGCCCTTTAAAAAAGTTTTCCGAAAGTACATGATTAATACAATTTGCATGCAGATATATTCTAGTTTCGAAAATTTATCTTGTATTTACAATGATAGATCTCAAAATGCAATAAATGAAAATCAGCCAAACATTTTTAGATGTTGAGATGATCTATTCAAGTAAACGCCAATATATTATACTTTTCCATACATTTGAAATGCCTTATTTGCTGTATACAAATTTATTCGTTTTGCTTTATACAGTGGAACCTCGGTTTACGAACTTAATCCGCTCGTCGACTCTGCTCGTATACCGAAACCTTCGTTAACCGAATCATTTTTCCCATTGCAATTAATGCAAATGCAAATAATGTGTTCTTTCTCCTAGAATTTGTTTTTAATGTATGTTATGGCTTTATGTGTGGAAATAATGCAGAAAGGAAATAAATATAAGAGCAATATTAGAAGAAAGCAGTTTAATATATATACATCAATGATTTCCAACATTAAGGAAATAAAGACAACCTATGTGGTGTCGTCATGCTGACGTTGCTGTGAATCAAGTTCATTCGCACATTCTGTTTAAGAAATTTACTTCAACAAACATTGTTTTCATTAGGAAAATGTGTATTATTCTACTCTATTCTGTTGTTAATGCTATGATTTAAGTCTCAAATCGACGTCATCAATGGTTTGTCATCCATTTCAGCTACAATAAGCGTGGATAAAACAAAATACGAACTTTTGCCATATTTGCAATTGAGACTATATCTTTGAAACTAATAGCGATTTTAATTTTAATTCTTGGAAATTCTAATACATTTTTGATGTTTCTTGTATAGTTAGTAAAACTTATCCGCGTAACAAAGATGTTCGGCTGGAACTAGTAAAAAAATTGTAGAAACTCGGACTTTTGATTGGTAGTCCAGAGAAATGTGTTCGTAAACTGAAGCATCCTTCGTAAACCGAGGTTCCATTGTATATCCACTTAGGTCCATTGTCAGCATTTAACCCATTGTACAGCATTTAACTTTATTAAAACCGAATTGGTTCGATGGCATACAACATATTCTACGTGCAGTACAAAGCCGTATATATGGGGGATATTGGGGATAGATCTCTCCCCCCCCCCCCGAAATACAATAAATTTCACAAATTTGAACCCGAATCCGTCAATTTTCCGCTATTTTTTTTTACCATATTCTCCCCGAAATGTGATCATCCCCCCTTCCCCCCCGAAATGTGCTCACATATACGGCCTTGGTGCAGTATGATTTATTTTGATGGTGCTTGTCCTAACTACTGCACATGTTGAAAACATTTAAATTGCTAGACATTTAATAGTTTCATTGACACATCTCTACTGCATATATGTAATTATGGAAATCGTATGTCATCCAAGCTACTTTAACATGTGACGTTCTTGATATTTTACAATTGCGCTAGTTCAGTTTGAGGGTACCATAAAGTGGTACTCTATTTGTAATGTACGTGTGTCGAAATGAACATTTGGTAAACGTCCAGAAAACGTGACAGAACTCGTTAGTAATCATATTCTGGAAATTCTGCTCTCTAAGACGTCTTCCCTAATGCTTTCAACATCGCTCTGCTTTCATATTGAATAAATGTTTTTTATGATAAAGGAGAAATAAATATGGTATTTTTATATCAACCACAAATCTCCCGTGTCCACTTGTGCACAAGGTGGACTTGAGAGTGTCATTGGCCAGCGCTGCAGCGTCTTGGAGATGCTTGACCATTACCTCGGTCAACATTCGCAATTTTTGCTTCTTTTTTTTTAATTCGTTTTTATGACACTTAACTGCTCATACGTGCAATAAGTTAAAAGCTATTTTACAACGGAAGCATTACATAAAGACCTTAAATCGCGATGTTGGATGGGCAATGAGTATATAACAAATGAAATACAGTGAATTTATTGCTGCTTGGCTTGTTTACAAGAGGGTTACATTCCCACAGCCCTCAACAATGGACTCCATGCGGTTAACACGAGGAACCCTGGTCATCCTTGTATACTATTTAGCGAAATTGCAACCCCGGGCTTTATACTGCATTTTCGTGCGGGTTTATTACCTAATTTTTCAGCAAATATATGCTAAGAGGCTATCCTTCAACTCAACGAGCGCGTTATTTACGAGACAATAAAGAAATCTGCATTTATAATATTGATTTCTAGAGCTTTATACCGATCATATATTAAATTTTCAAAAAATATCTGACCGACTTATTACTTTTAAAATTTTATTATCGATCGTCCCCGCAATGCGAGTAAGCACACCTGCGGACAATAACGTATACATTTTATGAACTATGAAAATATTTTACTTCGACACTCCCTTTGGTCGAGTACATAAATTTGCCATTGTTTCATGTAGACCCCCACCATAAACATTGATATATATTCGGAGGAAAGGAAGATTGGGACAGGGGGACAGCCAATTTAAAGACCATTTTGATTACTACATCAAGATATCAAGACTAAGATATAATCATAAATAAAGTTACTATACAATATTAAAATAAATTATTTCGGGCCAGCACAAATTTAGAAACCTTATGCTGTTTTTTCAAAAAAAATTAAGACGAAAAATTGTGCTTTTTCACATAAAGCAATTACTCCTTTTGTTCGTTGTGAATGGATTAATCTACCTAATTCATTGGTGTACTACTTCATACATGCTCGTAACAATAGAAGAAATACACGTTTATATAATACACTCGTCATAACACTAATTTTATGCTTGTTTTCTTTTTTTTTTTTCAGAATTGCGATAACGTTATTAGGAATGGATTGTGATTTGATCGAAATTTAAGTTCAAGATTGTGGCAACATTTTGGACCAGCCCTATGTATGTTAACAAGGCTATCAAAATCGTAAGTTAATTTTTTTTAAAAACTTTTATTAAACCTTGACACATTTTTATGTCTATTAGTTTTCTACATGCAACTAATTACGCTTATGTAGTTTAGCACATTACATCGGTATACCCAAATTAAATAATTAAATATGGCACCTGAATTGGTATTATAAAATAGCAACTGCGAAATGGAAGGAATACATATTGTAAAGTAGAATAGATTCAAGAAAGCTTATTTGGTTTGCACAAAAGTCACAGTTGGGGATGTTGATGAAGGATTATTTTCATAAAGTTAGAATTTGTATAGTCATGAACTATATAGCTGTAAATTTGAATGTTGGATTCTTTAAAATGTTTGACTGTCAATTTTAATGATGGAAATTAAAGGAAATCAGATCACGACAAACATTTGTACGTTACATGAGCTTTCTCGGTAAAGCGTTTTGAGAAATTCATTGATTCATTGAATTACAATTTTAAAGATAGTGTGCTTTTAAACATTTCGTGTTGTGTAACGGATATTTGCGTTAAACGTTTAGTTTCGATGAGACAAAAAAACAAACGGAAAAAGATCATTAGCAAAAACAAATAATTTGGGAAATGCGTACGTATGTAGGATGTCCGATAAAAGTTGGTTTTTAAAACTATAAGGTGGCTGAATTTTTGAAAACAACATTAAAATTAGAATCAGTTGAAAATCATATCTTTTGTCATATCTATCAATAAAGTAGTTAAGCTAATTATTTCCTTAAACGTTTGCAATAAATGGAAAATTACTCGAAGCACTTATTCGTGGTTGTTATTACCTCCAATTTTTAAGGAACTTGTTAACTTTTCTGACTTTTGGAAAACTTACTTTTTAAAATAGTCATAATTTTCTTTTGAAAAGCTTTTTAAATAAGTTTTTCTTATAAACCTATACATTTCTGCTATAGACTTTAAGCATAAAATTACTAATATATATTAGAAAAATGTACATGTTTGTTGAATTGTTATTAGTAATAAAGCAAAAAAGAAAATTACTTGATAATTTTTTTCTTATCACTTATACATACTGTTTAGGATTAATATTTTCGTTTACATTCGCTCCAACTATTCTTTAATAACATATGATCCTAAATTCAAATGAATAAATTGATGCTACAGTTTAAGCATAATCTATGTTACCAAGTTCTTTTACAACTGCATAACGGAGAAAAGTATAATATAATTGGTCTTATATGAACATTTTATTTCACAATTATATAACTGGATTTTTGTCATGCAGTCCGAATGATTTCATTTCAAATAAAGAGATGAATATCACGAATCGTGGTCAAACGTTGACAATAATGTATGCTTTTCATCACGTCCATCTTGTTTTCACATTCTTTTTAAAGAAACAGCGTGTGAACATGTACCATGATTCCGAATGTAGCAATATTGGCTAATTACTGGATTTCACGAATTTCGTGCTGCCATAACTGATTAAGATATTCGCAATTTTATAGCGGCGAATGTAATGATCATTTTAAATTTTAATGGCATATATTCCTGGATATAAAACGTCCATTGTTTCACGAAATCGTGATCTGGCATTGTATCGTCCCAGTCCACACAGCCTTCCAGACTGGACCATAAGCCCTTCAGGCTCATGAGTCTCGAGGGAGTCCTGTCTTTATAATTGGATTCCCACGGTTTCTGTCCACTCTGAAAATAGTTGACGAAGATAGATGGACCGAGTTATGAAGATTTGGGAAAGAAATTAACGTTTTAAGTGCATTTCCACCCAGGGTGACTCTAACCCTGTCAGAAACGGGTTTCTGAACCGAGGGAAAAATTTTTTTTCGTTTCTTGAAAAAAATAAGGATAAAAAACATAAACATCGTGTATTGTCTCCATGATTCAAATCCCAAATATTCGGCCATTAAACGCATGCATTCGGCAATATTTTTTCAGCGAAATACTTGTATTTTTGCCCTATTCCTCCCCGCCAGTGCTAGCGTTATACTTAAAATTGTAACTACACGACTATTTGTCATGTTTACTACAGCTTCTGGAAACGCAAAACTTGTAATGCCCGACCTAATGTTCGGGATGCCAACTTTGAAAAACACCGAAAAAATCCTTCGAGAAATTCCCTTTCGCAACCCAGACATTTATCATGCATTTTATTGTCGCTTAAATTATGTTTTTAAATAGTCTTCGGTTATTATTTCCGTTTCTGCGTATATGGAAGCGCAGTTCAAGATAACTTTCAGCCATAGAAGTTTGGCAAGCTGTTTGGACAACTCTGCATGGTCCAAACAGAAGATGTTTTTTTACATTATGAGACGATGTCAGTTTGAAAATATACATGTTTTTGATTTCTGAATCACCTTGTGTGGTTATTCCAGAAGTATAGCTTTAAATAATCTTTTAAGAACAAGAGTTAATGCTTTTTGATTGGACTAGTGGCAGTTTAGGTCAGTGTGATTTTCTCCCATAACGACTTTTGTAAGAGCCTCTAAGGATTTTTCTATTGTTGTAGTGACAAACTTAGTACTGTAGTCAAGATAGACGAATTCGTTTTCATAAATAGCTGAAATTTTCTTCATATACTTTTGGTGTTATCGGAACTAACCTCATCAAAGACATGTTTAATGCTCAAATGTTAGGTATTTTATTACATGCACAGTGAAACCTCGGTTTACGAACGTATCTGTTTACGATCGCCACATGTTGTTTCGCTTTACGAACGATGCTTGAGTTTACGAGCACATTTCTCTGGACCACCAATCAAAGGTCCGAGTTTCTGAAATTGTTTTACTACGTAGTTTCAGCAGAACATCTTTGTTATTAATAAGTTTTACTAAATACAGGTAACATTAAAAATGTTATAATTTCCAAGGATTTAAATTAAAATCTACGTATATTAGTTTCAAAGATATACTTTGTAAATATGGTAAAAGTTCGTCTCTTGTTTTATCCACGCCAATTGCAGATGTAATGAGTAACAATTCATTTATGAGGTCGATTTAAGACTTAAATCATATAATTAATAATAGAATAGAGTACAATAATACACATTTTTCTAAAGGAAACAATGTTCGTTAAAGTAAATTTCTTAAACAGAACCTGCGAATGAATTTGATTCGTAGTAACGACACCACGATGACGACACCACGTGGGTGTCTTTATTTCCTATAATGTTGGAAATCATGGATGTAGATATTAAAATGCTTTCTTCTTTTATATTTATTTCCTTTATGTATTATTTCCACACATTATAAGCCGTAACATGTTAAACAAATTCTAGGACAATTTGGATTTACATTAATTGCAATGGGAAAAAATTATTCGGTTCACGAACAGGGTCAAGGAACAGATTAAGTTCGTAAACCGAGGTTCCACTGTAGTTGAAATTTTCTTCATATATACTTTTGGTATTATCGGAACCAACCTCATCAAAGACAAGTTTAATGCTCAAATGTTATGTATTTTGTTACATGTACTTGCAACTTGCCCGATGTCACGGTTTATTAAAATTTCATCTAAACAATTACAATATCTATTTGCAGAGCAGGAAAAAATGACACAAAAGTTGTATCAATTCGTTAGTGTAAAAAATTGTTTGCTCAGATTATATATTATCATTTTATGAAAATAAGTTATAATCATATTTGTTTAAAGTATCCTTCAATGTATGAGAGATGATTATGCATGCATTAGCTTCGGTACTCGAGCATCATGTGTCTCGTATAATCCAAAATATTTATGAAATTATTCGAACAATTCAATTGTGTACGATTGAGTATCCATACGTATTCATGTATCGATTTCCATATACCAGTCATTTCGTTCTATAAAGAATATTTAAACGCATGTGCCTTGGTACTTTGCTTTTTGGTAGTATAAGCCTAATGCTTCGACGCACATGTTATTTAGTAATCATTACATTGTTTAACTTGAGACCATAGATCAATTAAAGCATATGGAATTTGAAGGGAAATTTTGATTAATTATTTTCATTGTCAATATTATCGAAAAAGAAATTTTTCAAGGACAAAATGGGATTTGGAATATATACTGTATATTATATATTGCACAAAACCATGCATTTGAACAATAAATTCTTCATATAGGTTCCATGTCAACATGTTTATAAGGACTTGCATATCAAAACTATTACACATGTTTTAAAATGAAATTAAAATATTGTCTAAATATCCATAATTCGCATAATTAGCAATATAATGCTCAAACTAATTTTATGCCATCTATGACATATATCGCATGCATTAAAAATTTTGTATCAAGAAAAGTTGTTGATGTCAATGCAATAATAATTTAAAATATATTATTTTCTGTCAAAAACTAATTTGATGACTATTTCAAAGCTAATTTTATAATAAGTTGACAAATTTAAAAAAATTCTATTTTAACACGTAGTAAATCTGCAATCAGTTTACGGCCTCATGATCCGACAACGAATTAATCTTGTCAGATATTTCTCGACGATAAAATGTAAAAATCAGCGCTGACGAGGGAGTTTTTTTTATTAGTTTTTAAAAATTAAGAAATAGTTGCGATTGACTTACCATGCAATTGTCATCATAATACTGAACTTGTTTTTTTTTAATGAATTCCTCGTTGACATCTTCTTATGCATATTCAATGCAAGACTTCGGTCAAAATTACAGATTATTGATGGTCATCTGTAATTATATTCATTTTGAATGATGGCGGGCAGCTCTAAACTGAGATTTTTCGCAGCTTTGCTTGACTTATTTCATCAGTCAATGCACCGACATCATGTTTTTCTTGTTGCCATAATTCGTCACACGTTTTGCATCCAGAACGCCATGATGCATAGCGCCATGACATCTTCTTTCGGTTTTTTTGTGTGTGTTTGCGGTGAACACCTATCAAATTGACCATTTAGCACAACGTCTCTTTGACAAACATTCATTTTGCCAAATTATTGAGATTCTCCTGCTAGAGAATCTGATGATATATTTCCAGAGGTGAATCTCCATCACATCTCATGCTGATTTGTCATCTGTTATTGAACGCAATTTTTGCAAAAAACAAACTTGGTATTTGCATAGATGCAGCTGTCTGTTTGCAACACTGGAAATCCACTCACATGCCAAAAACTGCAAAATATGACTTTGGAAACAACTGTTGTCTTCATATATCCAGTGATACAATCAAAATGGTTGACGGAAATAAAAATAGTTTTTGTTGACTTCTCCTAAAACTTATTTCTGATAAAATTGGTTGTTGTGAATAGTCTTAGATCCAAGACAGTATAGTTCCGGTTCCTGTGGAATTGATACACATTCAACGACTTAGTCAATTTGCCAAAAAATCTAGCCATTCTGGCTCTTTTCAAGATTTCCTGACTGCTATCCCTGTATCCATCTTCTTGATGATTTTGCAAAATTTGTAAAACATGTTGCACATAACTTCTTGCAGCGATTTTGATCCTTTTCCAAGACTTCATCCTTACAGAGTTGCAGCAACAGTATACAACATCACGGACAATTTAAATAAAGTTATGGGTCTTCGACGAACTTTTGCAAAAATATTCTTTGGTAGTCCATTTACTGAAGATTTCACGTTTTAAAAACACGAGCTTGGTTGTATGTCTGTCATTGTCACCAAAGACAGTGTGGATCCAATGAAAATGTCAGTCGTCACTCCGCCGTATCTTTAATGACATTTCCCACAATCATGTCTACATTTGCACAATGGACATTGTACATGTTTTTTTTCTTTGAAAAAGTAACAAAAATTTTTGACGTAATTTCCAGACTGGTTTTTCAAATGTTAAAATATCCGCTGGACGATGAGTACACACGGAACGATTTGGAAGATGTCCTTTTTTACATCGACTATAAATTTGGTAATTTTTTTTTTAGTTTGTGTACTTAAACACGTATCTTTTTGGGGACATGTTTGTTGTCTATGTCTCTGGCAGATCCGACTTAATGCGGCTATATATCGAGTGTAAATTTACCGGTGGCGTAATAATATTTGAAAATTGGGCGGTTTTTGTGCTATTTGCTTTGCACCTGCATGTGGATATATTGTATTTGGGTTTGGGTACAGGTAGGGTGTCCCCACCCTCACCCCCGTATCTATCCTTAAAGGTGTAGTTCTTATCCATTAGCTCGTTTTTACTATCTCTGAACATGACTTTCCCATTAGCAAATGGCGCCGCGAAATGCATGGCGGGACAAGGGACGATCACGTGTGACGAACACTGATCCCAAGTCGTGTCCGAGTGTCCAGCTGCACTGGTCATTAGTTTGGATACTCGTCTCTGTCATGCGCGTCATGCAAAATTCATCCGTAATTAATCTACAGAAATTGTTCAATTGACTTATGTTGATAGAAAATAAGGAGAGGTAAAAAAATGACAAATAAAATGATAGAGCATCATTGCATATTTTTACCAAGATTTATTTCAACTTTTTTTTTACCCAGGTTCCATGAAAGAAATTCGTAAGTTTGACAATTTGCAAAATGATCACTCTCTTTTTTAAGTTATTATCGACTTAAATTTAAACTGTCCTAAGATTCCTCTTGATTTGGTCAAATGGTGGAGGTCATTGGATTTTGGATGTTCAGTATCTTTATTTCGCTTTTCCCCCCAATTTTTGCCTTGAAAACACCTTAATAAAAAGGCATGGTTATCATATTCGAAACACCAAGTTTAAGTTGGTTTTAAAGTATTTGACATTTGTCAAATTGTTTTGGTTGTTCGGTTTTCATCGTCAGATTCTGTTAGCATTTTTCTTCTTTTGTCTCGTGTTCTTGCAAAACAATTTAAGTTTGTTGTGAAAACATTTCTGGTATTTATATAATAGTGATTTACATGCATAGTTGGGTACTAGCAATTAGAACACGAATTACAATTTCCTATTTGTAAATTTTCTACCTGGTCCTTCAGATAAAAACTAATATTCTTTGAACATTTTAAATTTTCCAGTTTATTTTAGAAAATAAGTTCACTCAAACTTGAATTAAATAACTTATATCTAATTTATGTACATCAAGCTCGTTTAAATTGATAGAACTCATGTGGACTCATCAGTCTTATTAAATTTCAGCACCCTCTAGTGGCTTAATGTTGGAATTGGGGGATGCTTAACATGAATAAACTAATTTACGTTTCGTTTCACGTTTATTTATTTAAATTAATATAAAATATACGGAATAAATATTTAAAGAGTCTTATTTAAAATTATAGTGGCATATACATGTATTTCAACATTTTGACCCTTACCAAAAAAATGTTACCCTCATATGGTGTTTACTCCTTTATACATGTCAGTCTTTAGCTAGGAATGAGTACGAGTAGTAATTATAAGGGATGTCATTTACGAAAATCACGTCAGTGAATGTCATGGCTACTCATGTTATGGGATCAGAAATAAAAGCCAGAATAGTTGAAATAAAAATTCCTGAACATATGTTCGAGTCTAGTTTTGTCGTTATTTTTTCCCAGCATTTTTGATGTGTCCATTAGGCTTATTAGCGATTGTTAGCCTGTCCATTGTCCACTGCTGGGGCTTATTACCTGGTTGTATGCGGGACGTAATGGCCTGTAATGACAAAATTTTAACAGTCCCCTAACCCATTAAAAAGCGTTGCGATGGCCAAATGCATGGGGGCATCGCTATATTTCAACAACTGTCACAGGACCCACTTTAAAAACCTGAGCATCCAATTAAACAGAAAACTATTAATTCCCAATCAAAAGTATAAATGATATCGTCTTTAATTATTGAGGTTTATGTTTGTGAAAATGTTGAGTCTTATAATAGACATAAACATGTTAAGAAAAGTTGATTAAATTTTGGAAATCGTCTGAGAATATATAAAAAGATATGTAAAAAATGAGAATATTTTAGAAATAATATTAAAAATAGTATGAGAAATGTTCAGTGATGTGAAACATAAAAATGTTTGAAATATTGGTGGTTTTGTATAAAATGTTATGATTAGATGAAAATAAACGGTCTAATATTCTAAACATATACAATGCACACTATATGTATATATGGTCCCTGAATATAATTAAAATATTCCAAATGCTAAAAAAGTGAAAGTGGAATTAAATTGTTTGAAAAATCTGAGAATAGTATCAGATTCTCGTGATTGATAAGCAATTAATGGTAATTCCTGTGAAGTTTACTAAATTATAAAATTGGTGGGAAAAAATTATAGCGTGGGACAGGAAATTATTGAGTGCCATTAAAAAAATATATTCTGAACAAGAAAGTGAAAAAACAATGGAGTCATCAATATGGAACAGATTTAATATTTTTATATCTATAAGAAATTTATATGGATCAGGAATTTTTAAGTTATTGGGAGATTTGGAGAAAAGTATGGGGCTGTTTCTATAATAAGAAATTTACGCTGTTTCTATTAAATATTAAAAAAAAAAAAAAAATTGCCAAACATTATACTTATATAGGCCTTATTCACTATAATTTCACTAAAATTTATAAATATGTTTTCAGAAATTCGTGTCTAAAATTGTGACACATTTTTACAGCATATAGTCCCTTTTGTGGGACATCCTGTATTTTCACAGCTCGGCTTCTGCATGCCTTGTGTAAGGCTATTTTCAAAGCTATATCGTTTCTATATATATACCGGTTCACCTGGATTACAAACATTTAAATCAATTACTTTTGTCCAATTCCATGCTTGTTTTGTTTTGTTTTAAATGCTAAAATTTGCATTTTAATTCCCCGTTATCGTTTCCCGTCGACAGCACCACATAATTTTTATTTTTTTAAACGATTTTCGGTGTTTATGCCCACCTGCCTATAGGTCCATGACAGTAATTTGCAGGTGAATCTCATGATTGTTGCTATAAATCACGATTTAAAAACAGTAATAAGAACAAGATGAACTTGTTAGTTTCGGAATGCACATGTAGATGAGATAGACATCTTTTGCCACCTAAAATTTTGCTTTTATTTAAAACATATACAAGCGCGTTAAAACACACACGTATATAGTTACATTTTCTTGCATATTGTGTAATTTTGATTTTTTCCCCCAAACTTAACTACTTTTCTACATGTTGTCTTGATGATAAAATAAATTTATTTACTTATAGTTGTATTCTGGACAAATATGGCACACTTATATACGTGTCACGATCATGTTCAAAAAAAATATTGCTAATTACATGAGGGGGTGCTAAGCCAGAGGGATGCTCATTTTAAAATAAATTCTCGTAAATTTAACTTTTGTGTAGGAAATTATTATTGATCTGCAATGAAATTTTGGTGTTTGTAGGGCTGCGAAATGAATACTATTTTTGGAAGTTTACTCCAAAAGTGAAAGTGATGTGCCAAATTTTTACGAAACGCTCATCAAAAATGCATAATTGCGAATTAAGAATACAAATGGCCAATAACTAAACTAGATCTGTGCCAATGCATACTTTCAAGTTGAATAGGCCTACATGCCCTTAAAAGGAGCAGCATTAGGGGGCGTATAGTGAAGATAGGTTGATATGGTATAACGAACAATTCATCTTAAGCAGTTGAACCCAGCATTATGGAGGTATTTATATTTAAGTGGCTTTTTATCATTAATAGCTTTAAAATAAAAAGAACCATAATCGAAAAATGTTATTGATATGCATGCCACGACAACAACAAAAACAAATATTCGTTTTAGTTTTTATGCATTCATTTTTTTTAATTTCTTGTATAAATTAGTCATTAAGACTAATTTATTTTGGTAAAATACAATATCATAAATGATATCAAACGGAAACCCGTCTTATTTGTTGTTGTTTTGACAACACACCTGCATGGTAGTATCCGCTAATCCGACGGGTTTCTGTATGTAAGTGGACCCAAATGACATGAATAAACTTTAAATTTACCAACATTTTGCATGATTCCAACACCTCGTGCACAATTCATTTTTTATGCTGTGTATATTTGTGATTATTATGTTTGGAAAGTATTTAAAATATATTTTGTGGGTATGGTATTTATAAATAATAAATACATAAAGTTTTAAGACCTTAATGGGTAAACGTAAGAACACTAAGGTGTGAATATTTGCGTTTCTAATAAAGTTGTGTAAAAAATTAAATCAATAAGGAATCTTAAACTACTCACAAGTAAATTGTTAACATGTTTCATTCGAGCACTGTTCTTATGCATATTTTTCCCTCATATTTAAACTTTTGAATTTATACTTCTAAAGGTACTCCTATTTGAATTGTTGAATAATTTTATTCGTCGTTATTCCATATGCAGATTTTATTAAAAATGTTGACGTAATCGTATATTAAAAATAAGTAAATATAGTAAAAAAGTAATTCAAGCCCTAAATACACTTTTCCTTTCAATCATATTTACTAAATCTTTAAAAAAAATTGTCAAATTTTACCAAACTTTCAGCTTCTGGTTTCAAAAAGTCATTAGAAGTTTATAAGGGCCATTTTTGTTTGTTTAGCATTTACAAATTTGTAACATTGCATGTATGGAGGAGCACAGCTCTAGGACCTTCTTGAAAGTGGAGATGTGTTTTACGTAGTTTTACCATCAGATGGTTGAGTCTGTCCGAGAAAGGGGGTGAGTGGGAACCTTTGGCGCCATCTTGAAGCGCTTCCATACCTGGCTCTGCATTGGCCCAAATAACTTGTTCGCCACAATAATAAATTATTAATTTGTCATCGTTGAATTGTTGATCCTTTTGCCATTGGTTGTCCTGGCTAGGCTATTATCTTGCTCCTGCATAATTATACTGCCCTCCCGTCAACACAATTGCTCAATTATTTTGCTCCATCTGCCGCTCGCCACGCCCCCTAACCGCCCACCTGAGCACACCTGAACAGGTCAACCTAAATGGAGATTGCGCAGGATTTTTTTTTCTGCTTTCTCCTCTGAAATCTGATTTATGACCCTACGGCTGGACAACATGGTGACATTGGTGGCGCCAGTGATACTGCGGGCTAGGCCGACGACCGACGACCCCTGACATCTCGTTACGACGCACGGGACAAGAAACCCCCGTGGCTCATTAGTCCAAAAAAACGAGCATTTTTCAGCGGCATTCCTCTATGTTTTGGCCCGCAGAAAAACCTCCCGACAGTGGGCGCCACGAGGACGCTCTGATGTCACCCACTAGCACCGTCCATCAGCGAATTGCTGCCCAAAACAATTTCTCCCCACTGCCTGCCTGATGGTCATTTCATGCAAATGAGGTCGCCATGCCAGAAACATGCAATCTCTGATGAAATTTTACACTATTGTTGACGTTTTCATTGAGGAGAGAATTAACAACCCGCAATATTTAGACTGTTGATATTGATTGAACATCATATGTTGAAATAGTTCTTCTGTCGAAACTCTTCAACATGTATTTTTTATGAAATCTTCCTGCAAAGAAGTGGCTTAGCGTCTTTGGCACACGATATTGCACTCTTGCCATATTTAATTATTTTCTTAACAATAAATTGGATAATTTAAATATTAATAACACACTGAAAACTCAAAATGTGAAAAAAAAAACACCAAATTTGTAAAAAAAGGTATGCACACATTTGTGCAAAGCACAGTTAAAACACATTTATGTTTGCGCAACATTTTTACACATTTGGCGTACTTTTTTACACATTTGGCGTACTTTTTTGCACATTTTGAGTTTTCAGTGCACATGTTGTTTCTGGAATATGAATAAGTCGACTTTTAAGAAAGAATTGGAAATCCTTTATTTTTGTTGTTAAGTTTTAGGAAACGAAAATGCACAAATATTACTGTATTTTTGTATTTGTTCGATGGGAAATAATAATCTTACTAAACTTTAAACAACAAAGAACAACGTACAAAAGAGTATAAAGAATCGAATAATGCATTACTATAACATGTTATCATTAAATACTTATGTTTTTTCCTAACATATTTACTTTAGATTTGGTTTTGAAAATTCGTGTTGACTTCCGTTTCAGTAAAATTTTAAGAATTTGTAATTGGGACAACCTTACCTCCTTGCAAGTGCCTTCGTTATCGTAGAAATTTATATTTGTTCACTAATGATGATTTGATGTAAATTAGATGTTCATACAAGAAATATGTTACATGATGATCAATCACTCAGTGGTGTCTTGAAATCTGAGGCGAATGTGAATGTCAGGGAAGTTCATAATGCTTAATGACCTATAGCTTGCAGAATATATTAATAGCAACTAACATGTAGCCTTCTTATACTCGTGAGCATGTTACAGATATGTTTGAATCTAATGACGATTTAATGCAAATGTGGTGCTTTGATTCTAGAAAGGAATTTTGGTAATACAAGTGAATGTGAATTTTCAGAGAAATGTAACTATCCCTATAACAACTAACATGACTAGTACATGTCCTTGTTACTGGAAATAGGATACTATCGTATCTTTCTGTATACAAACATCATTCTGCCCATTATTGAAGCCATGGTCATGTTTTAAAGTACGTATTTGATTCAGATTAGTTTTGATCAAAAAGTTTATTCTATGGTCAATGTAGAGTTTACAAGTGACCATTGAAGCCAAAGAGATGTTAAGCGCCAGAAATGGTTATATTTGACATTTTGATATATCTTTGTATACAGTATATTGTATACCAAGTTATGGAAATAAAGAAAAAACAAGTACCATTGTACTTACTCAATGGTCGTTTCATACAAATGATATTTTAATGCATGAAAACTCCATTAATGCTGACCTACCGTTCCATTAAAATTGAAGAGAATTTCAAGACTTTTAATGAACGCAAGCATGCTGTCAAGGAATTTTATATTTACATTTTATAGTAATGTCCTTATTTCATACGCCTATGCTTTTAAAATGACTTTTTTATCTAATGTTTATTTGATGCAAACGAGCTGATGTTGCAAGAAATATGTTTTGTACGTGAAGAACTGCTTAAAAAAATGAAGATTTTTTGATGACCAGTCACGCCTTACGTGACACCACTCATTGACATTCACCCACTAATGACCATTTTTATAAAGAAAATTCCATTTTTTTTTTGTTCGAGATTAAGGATCTTTTGATGCATATAAGTCATTGATGCAGGGGATTTTACTAATTGCTCACATTTAAATGCAGGAAATACGTTGGTTAAACATACAAAGCTTTTGTACATGTATATTGAAATGAGGGCACTGGAAATTGAGTTCCAGAAAAATTCAAGTTGTGAAATGTGCACTTGAAACTTTGGAATATTCTGTGAAAAAATATTGTTTTCGCGACATTGTAGATTCTGTGTCCAGAAACTCCAAAACATATGAAAATAATATTGAGAATATTTATACGTGGTGTCGAAAACCATGTCACAATCACTTGTTTGATACATTCATTGTTAAAGGGAAACACGTGTTTTAAAGTTCATATGTTTACATCGGAGAGATTTCTGCAAACTTCGTTCAATTTATCTGTAAGGGAGGAAGACAGTTTACCAAATAATGACAACAACAAAAAATGATCTCAACTTGATGCACGAAAAGTTGTCCACCCCAAATGAGATGGTTGCCCAGGACTGGAGGTTGTTGGCGGCTCCAGGGTTCGTCCGTTAAAGCACCCAGGTAGTATGTTGCCATGCCAAGCCCCTGGGTGCCGGGGGGCTCTGATAGCACCGAAAAGGACATCTTTGGGTGCAGACAGACACGCAGACGTCTTGCAAGGATGCCTTCAGACGATGGTCTCCAAGATACGAAGATGACGGTTGGGAATAGCCTCGGGTTTAGCGACACTCACATAGTCTAACTGGTTCATTTTAATAGGCAACATCGACTCGGAGTGTGAGCCGAAAAGCATGGAGCATTTGCTCTCAAGCATCACTTTCACATAACATGTATATTTGAAATGAAATTGGAGACCAGTGCCATAACTCCGTGAGTTTCATATTCCATCATAGAGCCTACTTGGAATCTGACGAGTCATTTCGTGTTGATAACACATTATAAATTTGTTATCATTGCTATTACTTTATTGGTGTGTATATAACAGAAAATGTTTAAGTTCTAAAAATAAGTAGATGCATGAAGTCTCGATAATCATTAGGGTTGTTTGTTTCGGGACGTCTTTGACTCAAAACTTGTAATTTTTATGTTTTTATTCTCGCCATGACCCAACTTGAATTCCAGGATTTGAAAAATATCAGGTCTTATAGTTTGAGTTTTGAAAGCCAACTTATCAATGTGTCCTTGTTTGGTCCATGCCCATATTTTAACACGAAATTCTTGTCATTCTTAAGAAAACATTGTTTCACTTTTTTCCCTCTTTGAAAACCGGGATAAGAACAACATGATGCCCACTACGCTTTCTTGCTTTAATTTTAATGTCACCAAGTTTGCTTAGCGATTGTGAACTAGTTGTTAAGTGCCGAGATACAACTTATGACATTATAATTTTCGTTCAAACCTATTTTTTTCTACTTAAACATTTCTCGCTGCATGCGTATGCACAAACAGACCAGTAGTGCCCAACAACCATTGTATTTTTATCGTGACGAATAATCTGGTTAACACAATTATATGGGAAAAACAAAGCAAAGCACAATCTTGTTTCGTGATAATAATTCCTGCAATAAGCCAGTGAAAATGACAGCTATTTTGATTGATAACTTCCTTTTGCAACGTGCTCGTTGGTAATTGCACTTGGGCATGGCCAGCAATTTTTCAGCAGATTCCTTTTGCACATTTTCACGACAAAAATCGTGGTCACGAAATCTGCTGAACCTGTTGTGCTCATTTTCTGGGACGCGGGACTTCTTTAGGTGACATTCAATGGCACACGTATACTCCACTTTTGCATATATGTTTACTGTGATTACACTTTTTCAACAATTCGCTGTTGGACACCTTACAGGACGGCGAACACGACTATCTTGTGAACAATTTTTGAACATAATTTGCATTCTCATGCTGCACGTACTGGCAGCATGTGCAAATTAAAGGACATTTTTCAAACTTGTTTATTAATTTTAAAAAAATCTACCACTTTAAAGTGAAAACCAACAATATGATGCACTTGCTGATCCATCAAGCTATTTTAAATAATTTTTATTTGCATTTAATCTCTTTTTGTTTGGCTGTGAGTGTCGTTGCAAATTTACCCATTGAGAGGGATAGGTTGTAATCCTCCTTAAGAATTCTTTTACTGCACCAGATCCGATTTGTTCGTAGACAGAGACGCTCGTAAACCGAGGTTCCACTGTACACGAATTCCCCTATATGTAAAAAAAAACCTTGATAGGGATTTACTGTATCAATACATTGTTGAATCCATATGTTATTTGTTGTCCTTTGGAAACGTGGCACCATGTTATTGCCACCATAAGGTGGACACGTTTTGGATGCAACCTTGAGATGCATCAACGCCTAATGATATGCCTGAATTGCACCATTGCTAATCATTTGATAATTATTGCTACGTTTTATTACAACCATGTTATTTCATGCCTACGTGTATATCAGACTTAGTACATCTTGCATTCATATTTAATAAAAGGTAAAAAATGACATGCTATTACAAATACTAACGAATTTAAAATGTCAATCTGTTTTCATGCGTGGATTAAAATGTTTTAATTTTAATGTGCATTTGATTGCATATATTTATGATTTCGAACTTCAAGATTTTTAAAAAGGAAGTTCGTGAATATTAAACACGGGTCATTTCAACTAAGATGTCATTAAAGGTGATTAAAATGCATATTTAATAAGATATTAGATCAATCGAACTGGATTGCATCATTCATCACTCGTGATTTTTTTTTAAAAAACTTGAATTAGTAGTCATTTTGTCTAGTGATGACACCGGGGATAATAATTACATGTTATACAGAAAGGGGAAAATATGCAATGTTTTCCAAGAACTCACTTAATGATTCTTTGCGAATAATCTCTTTTAATTTTTTTTAAAGACACCTATCTTAAGCATGCCCCATTATCATGAGGAAACAATTGCATTTTTAAAATATTCTGAACATGTTTTATTCTTTAAATTTACACGATCCACAATAAATTTACACAGTCCATCTCCCTTTGTATATCTATACTATACAAGTATGTGGGAATAATCTTGTTAGCATCGAGAAAATTTCATACAAAAATTATTTTGTTAAATTTAATTTATAGTAGTATAGATTTGGATTTAATTATTTCTCACCAAATTTGCAGATTGGTCATTATTTCACTTAAAACCAGTTGATAAATTAATATTTTAAACACCATAACGTTTAAAAAAATTAAATATTGAATTTACAGTTCATATTAATCAATATTATATTGTTCATCATATTGTCATATTATCATATTGTATGATCGATGGTTTCCTCATGCCCCACGTGTTTATATTTGTTAAGAATTTGTTTAAAAAAAGCTCTTATCAAATAGTTGTTTAGCAGCATTTGAAATAGTGTTTAAAGCCCAACACACCCTCGCTTGTTTGCATTTGAATGTAGTTTAACGACGCTGCCATATAGGTGGGTGCATTAGGGGCCCCTGAAAATATCAACACACACGAAATTTGGGCGCCTATTTATTAATTTTAATTAGCCATTACCCTTTTGACGAGCGTGCACACCCACACTAATGGCTGAATAAATATAACGTTTAGAGCTGGACTCGTTTATATGCAATTCGGCCGTCCTTCGAAGGTATGGAAATCAGGAGAGGACAATTTGAACGACCAAAACACACTGTTGTCCTAAATTTCGGATAATAACCACGTATTTTCTGCTAATTCTGCTCATTTGTCCTCACATTCCGTGCACGTTTCTACGCCTAGATCCATAATTAAGTTGGATATGGAATGAACAGCCAACGTGTAAAAAGTAAGGATTAAATATTAGGAGAAAATGTATGCGCTTCATCGAGGGTATTATTACCTAATCCAAACGTTTGTAAATACTTCAGATTAAATAATATATAAAGAAATAGTTTGAAGTGATCGAAATTTACAGGGCGAGTTAAAATGTATACGTTTTCTGATATACTTTGCAGGTATGTCGAAATATCTAATGGGAGTATCTTTCTGGCACACCACTGTTTATTTATCTAATCATTATTTTGACGAGCATTTAGTACAATACTGTAATAATAATAATATAAAAAAATTAAAACAAAAATATGATCGGTCCTTATCTACAAGTTTTGACGAAATCTTGACAATTTATCAACAGGAAGTACTTGTGAAGATTGTAAAAAAAAAAAAAAATGCAGATAATTTTAAAATACCCACAGTGTATTATCCTTCAATTCAATTGATATATACAAATAGATTCGAGAACAACAGCTCCATATTTGTTGAAATGTTTTAAAAATTATTTTTAAGAAATTGTGATTGAACAAAAAATAACAAAACAGCACCACGTCTTAACTCAAAATTATATCGAGTTTTAAATTGTGATTTTTCAAGCTATTTATCAACAGCTTATTTTCAAGCTTATTGTCAAAGTTTTAGCAGTTGAAGATATTTGTTTAATGCTGTGACAGTTGTTGGGTGCCTCCTAAGTCGTTGTCCGCTCTCCAACTGTTTGCTCAATATAAGGTATAGATTATACGTCGAAGCTTATCTCGTTCCATTCGTCATTTTAATCCAAAGTTCGTGTAATCCAAATTTCAATTTTGGTAGCAGTAACAGCAGCAGCAGCAACAGCTTTTTTACCAGGCCCAGACGGTCGCTCATTTACACTGTATAAAAATGATCGATAACTGACTTTGTTTACCAAATTATCACCGAATGTAAAGCAGGGGTCGCGACTGTCCGTAAACTGATAAAACACGGCGCAGCTGTAAGTCCTGCGTGTCCTGAGAATAGCAGACATTTCATCAGAGACAATTTTTTTTATAGTTTAGACAGGTACATGTATGAAATGTCTCCGAACACAATGCCACGTTCGTGTAGACTTCAATCAAAACTATTTGTGCAAACACGATGTGACAAGGATAAGTTCATAATCAACAATTTTCACAACGTATTTGTTCACCGGGCTAAGTCTATATGACTAACGTTCACGTCCAGAAGTAGTGGGGGGAGGGGGAAAAAAACAGAAAATAAGGTAAATTTTATATAAGGATAATTTCCAAATTTGTTTGAAACCAAGACTTTCTGAAGGTCTGTTTTCGCTTTCCGGGGTTTAATCTTATATCGATTATCTGTTTTTGAACATTGAACTGAATTTATCTTAAGTTCGTTCTGTCGATTTTACTTGAAAAATACGTGTTTTTAACCTCTGCAGTTGAAGCCATTTCTGCCTTCAAATAAAACAAATATTTAATTATTATACAGGTTGTCCTCGATGCAGAGTCCTAGCTCCGTTAGCAATATGATGACTTTTAAACCACTCCATATATGCTCAAATCAGATATATGTTGAAACAATTATCCGAAATGGTAAAAGTCTAAATGGATAACATGTTTTCTGGCTTTTCAAAACGTTGTTTTATACTTGATCTTCCAAAAAAAATTGCGAAATTTTACCATTAATTTGAAAGCAGTTTTATACACTGTATAGAAGGTGATTAAATACAAGGGATTATTTACAAAAAGAAAAGTTCTGGCCTGAAATTATGAAAAAATCCACTGGGAAACGCAAACAGGAAGCTTTTTCCCGGATAATTATAATTGTTTATGATTTTATATACTGTTTTGCGCTAAATTTCTCATGACCACAAGTATGAAACATGAAGTTCACAAGTCGTAATTAATATAGCAACCCCCCAGTCTGTCACCCTTCACGGAATAATAGTGAAATAATAAATTTAAGTACGCCTCCGCTTTTAATAATTCAGTGGATTCCTCCTATTTGTGTATGCAAATTGGGGGAAATTATTCAAGCAATGTCCCTAGGTAAGCATTAGCAACATATGATATGCTATGTTTGCGTGGCAACAAAATCCAACCTGGTGATTGTCGTATTTTTTCGAAGATTATTTTTCTGGAAATTTCCAAATTTGAACTATATGGGTGATGTATTAAAATCCAATTTTTAAAAAAAATAATAACATATAGGATCGTATTTATTTTGATATATTCTGAAAAAAACATATACATGTATTGTACATGTGTGGTCACTCACCTGCAACCAGATGCATCGCTGGACGATGGTCATTTCCAATTTAGTTGTCCAATTGTATAGGGCGTTTCCCTGCAGAGCATGCGGTCAGTTCATTTGCTAATAATTCATTTTTATAGATGAAATTGTCCGAATTGGCCATTATGCTTATGGGATTTTCCCATTTATTTATGGGCGTATTTTTAACAACATTTGTAACTATTCGTCAAAACGGCCAGTTCTGAGTTATTTTATTTGATATGTTTTGGAACTAAAATTATAATTTAGATTAAAAGTAATGCACGATCGTTAACTAAAAAAAACTTTAAACTACGAGTTACACTAATATTTTAGTACCACGACTTAATGAACGAATTAAGTGTTTACATAGTTTTCGTAATACAACAAGCAATAATTAAAAATGTAAACCCATATCACTTTTTTCCATCTCACATACATTTAATTTGTGAAATAATTTACATAATTCATGTTTTAATTTTGAATTAATATTTCTCGGTAATGTGAAATGTGCCAGCCTGGGATTTTTTTAATATATGTTAGAGATTATAAACTTTGCTGAACAGTGCATGGCGACACCTGAATTCCTCCTAGAACCTGTTTGTCAAATTTTCAAACTTTTTAGTTCAGTTTATATGTATAATAATTATTATTTAAAAAATAACATGCTTCAAGGACCACAATTCTCTTATAAATTTAAAAAAATAAACGGGTCACATAAAAAACGATTGCTTTAAACAGAATTAAACGAAAATTGAAAATTATAGACGCGACTATATCATTACAAAATTATTCAATATTGCATCTGGTAGGGCTACTAATTACAGTTTTGTACATGGGTCCAGGGAGGATGATGTTATGGGCGAGGTGAACGATTTCCATATTTGGGCGTGACCCAAGTTAATGTAAAATTTTAAAATCATGTAGCATATGGTGTTTTTCTGGAAAAAAATATACGGTCATGTACTTGTATATATGGACCTAAATTTATAATTTTGTTCAACTACTAATGCAGAGCTGTCCAGAGCCTACTATTTGCTAAATGTCGGGGACAAATCAAATAAAGGATGTGCAGTATACATGAAACGAGAGAAAAAAAACTTAAGACAATAGCACTTGTTCTGAATAAAACTATAGCTAGTCTGTATAGAAATCTAAGAATTTCTCCTTTATAGCTTAAACTATAAATACGAATTTTATACAATATTTTGCATGATAGCAACAACATTCATGTTGGTTAATGAAAACCACTATTTCGATTTTGGCTGATGTTTAAAACCGGTTTTAATCGTTGATTACTCTAACTGAGTTTGGTACAACCGTACATTTCAGCGTAGGAGTTCAAACACTTGCCATTTGTAAGAAACCTCGCTTTGATGATAATAATAATGGGACGCTCGCAATTTGAATAATTGAGATGTTTTTCCAGGTTTCTCAGTATCTTTTTTTTTCCTCGACAACATTACAAAAGCACATTTCATCAAAGCCTACGCTTTTAATTTATTACGAAATAAATCAGATTTATACACTTGTTAAAACTGGATTTTAAAAGAAAAGTATAAACTTGTTAGGTTCAGGTAGAATCAAATTCCCAAATGTATTTTGACTCTTAAAACCGATTTTCCCCCATGTAATAAATTATTATACGAAACAAAAAAATGTGACTTTTACACACTGTTAAGTAGAACCAGATAAGTAATACTTTTGTCGAGGTTTCATCCTTACAAATTTCTCAGTTAAATGCACAATAAGAAGGTTTAACATCAAAGAACAATGGTTAAACGATGAGCAAGAAGTTTACGAGCAACTGCTTCGACTTGGCATGTGAAACACACAACGTCTGATTTATAGGAATTAAATTGTCCATTTAAAGTTGATGATTTCATATTCAGAATTGTGAACTTAAATGTGAATTTTAGCATACCTGCACCTTTTGGGATACATAAGAACACTTTATAGAAGTAAAAAAAGTAAATTATATACTTGTTGCTCTCAAGATAGCAAAGTTGTTTTGCATTAAATGAACCAACCATAACATTATTATAGCGTTTATGTACTTGTAATTAGCTCATCTTCGTATTAGCAAAGATTACTTATGACTGACGATATTAACTTATTAGTTATAAGTATGCATTAACCATCTAATAAATATTGAAATTGCAGCTATTATGCAGTATAGTGATTAACTAAATGTCGTTATTGAGGGTTTTATGTGGTTCGTTTTGGAATATTTCCAGTTTCTTCAAATCCGCACTTAGTACAAATATCAGATTAAGTATCTCCCAAATCTGAATTAAAAAACACACATCGAAAAAAATCATTTCAAAAACTTTTTTAATTTTTAAACTGTACAATTGAAAAGTGATTTTATTTACAACGAGTCAACACACAGCCCAAATTTAAAAGGAAATTGCACATGAAATACGAATATCAGTCATTTGTATCTTACGAGAAATGGTCACAGGCAGCCGATGGAAAATTTTAATTAATGAATAAATATATAGTCATTTAGCACTAAACTTAAGTTGGTCTCAAAGCAAGTCTTTGAAATGATGTAAGGATCAAATGGCCGATAGGACCCGAACCATATCTATAACTTATTGTATTTTATTCTGACTGTAAGGTACTGATTTGAATTGAATGGGCCTCCAATTTTGAATTCCATTGTTAAAAGTACCTTGCATTCTCAAGTATATGCGTATATATCTGCTTTAAAACCATCTTAAGTTAAACAAAACTTGTCAAGTTCGTTTGTGAAACAACTCGAAATTAAGCCCCACTCATTAAAGGATCAAATCCAACAAGGATAAACGCTTTTAGGCAGCTAATCCGTGGGATAGTCATCCCTCACTGTTCAATGGGCCTAATTCGTATTTTCAACTAAGGACCTGTTTGACCCTCCTGAAATGGGACTGGAATACATGCGTGCGTGTGACCATCCTGGTAAGTGATTAGGGCCATTACAAACTTTTGTTTGAAAGGGCCCCGGAGAGCAAACGAGCCGGGCTAATCATCATTAAAAGCAATCATAGTAGGTCTAAAAATTACCCAAACACTGAATAAGGAAAAAGAAAAACCTTTTAGGCAGCTCAAGGGGGTCCAAACAAACGAGGGACGAACCAGCAGGTATTAGCATCATTTTGCCCTTCACTGCATAGGGTAATTGGATAGTAAAAGGCAAATTTTATGCTCCAGTGCGACCATCTTTTATTTCGTGAAATCCCGCCCTTTCTCCCCGTCTTTTGTAAAACTGACCAAAAATGAGTGACCAAGTGCGAAGCGCCATGTATATGGGCTAAAACAAAGCGCCTCTGGTCGGCCCTTAAGTGGTCATGGGGTCTCAATGGGGAAAGTCTTCTTTCCCCATTTTTTGAGTGAGTTTCATGATTTTAATTTTGTCCCCAAACTTTAAAAGAAATGGTATATACCTACCCCCCTCCCTTCTAAGGGCACACAATTTTCCTAAGCTCCAAATACAATGTATGATCCTCTCAGTGGATCGAAATGTGTCCATGTTTGATTTGCAAATGTAAGAAAACTGAAATCTTTTGAACTTTTTTTTGGTTTTAGAAACAAACATCCTGGTTCAGAAATAAGAAAATAAATTTAAATGCTTGCTTACAAGTAATTATATTTCTTGCAAAAAAGTCAGAAAAAAAAGTACATGATCTAGATTTCTCAAATGTGAATGTCAAAATATGGAAATTATTAAACGCCGGCTTGTCTTTGTCTTCAAAAAAACCTACGATTTTAATTTAGGTTCCCCTTATAAGGATATTGTGATGTTGTACCATTTTTGAAAACAAGTTCGTCTTGGATCTCTAGATTTTAGGAACCAAAAACGAACCATCAAACCTTTAGGTCCTTAAAAGATTTTAATTTTTCAGTTTGGAATGAATCATATTTTCTTTACTCGTTTTTCGTCTCTAAAATATGGTGGAATCTTTAATAAAATATTTGTCTACCCGTTAGTTCGTGAAAATTTCATATACTACCTGAGACATGGGCCGACGCCAGTGGGTTACGTGCTTGCCTCTCGATCCTAAGATGCGGGGTTCGCTCCCCGGTCGAGGTCGGTGGGAATTTAAACCGAGGTCCGGTGTTGATTATTTCACGTTAAAGACCCCTCAAGAGGGGGTGGAAGTCCCCCTCGTAGGCAACATTTCCAGGTATACCTGGAATCCTAACACCTTTTTCGGTTCTCCATAAAACCAATATTGTTGGTTTGTTTTTGGTTGGAGTTTAGATGATAATCCCATGCACTGATTGATCTCAATGGTGTCATTTGCTCTGTATATTTATAATTAATAAATAAATTTTCGGGATCTAGCGTTCTACCCATCATTTGGAGATAAATAATATATAGTACGAGATCAAGAAACCCCTACACCCTACGAAAACAGAATGAGGGACTCGGATTTGCGCATATAATGTTTATACTTATGTATACAGAAAGTTTGTATATTGTTGTGTCCCTGCTCTATTGACCAGACCAGGGCTGCCCATGGCTTCGCACTCATGACACTAGACCTCTAGAAAAATCCCAAGTTGTCTTTGCCAAACTCTTCTATAGATGGCGGTGGGAATTTTGAATTGGGCCATCCAAATATGTCATTCTTAATATCAGGTTAATTTCTAACTACTGCATCATTTCGTGTTTGCATAACTTTCGAGGATAAAAAGACGTTGGTATTTTAAAATACATGCATGTTGTTCATAAAGTCAGTCACAAATAACACTCTTGACGCCATTTTGTCACGGACACATGTCTTTTTCACTGCATGGGATTTCACGAGTGGTCTATTGCTGGTTGTTGCTTTTTTTTCTCCATTTTTTCCATGATACTTTTCAAACCGACATACGCAACACGCTTCCAAACATTGTATATCATAGATTCTCACCTTGAAAATCATGCATCCTAGACGAGTTGAGCACCGAAGACAGCAGCGCCCTCTGCTGTCCTGCGGCGACGCTGGCGTAGTGCTCGCCATAAGCGGCACCCATAGGGGCGCCACCAGGGTGCTGCGCGTAGTTCGCCTGTACGGACGGGAACTTGTGGTTGGGCGGGGTCTGTGGGGGCGTGTCATTCTGTAGGTCGGCGGAAAAGGCGTTGTTCGAGCACTGACCGGAAGTCCGGGCGGTGGCCATGGCGGAAGTGACGTCACACGCCTTTTGCATTGCACTGACCGCGTGGTAGGGATGCTGCTGTCCGGCATAAGGGCCATTCGTTTGAAAGGGCGGTAGCGTGTGGCTACCTGCAGAGGGCCAGCTGGATAGGGAAGGGGCGCCCCCGGCGGTCATCGTCATGCTGGCGCAGTTGGACCGTGGCGCCACGAGGCTGGTTGTCGGCGGTGTCTTGCACGTGGCGGTGTCGGCCAACGACCATATTTTGGGTTTGTTTTGCGACGCCATGGACGGAATGGAGGCGTCCAAAGACACTCCGGGATGGAGGCTACCACCGCCTGGAGACGCCTGCTGCTCCTTGTCCATAGAGTTGCTGAAGTTTTTAAGGCGCTCCGGATCTTGGATGTCCATGGGATACCTGGCCATGTGTTGCTGCATAAGGTTCATGGGGTGGGTCATGTGCTGCAGGGACGGCGAGGAGGCTGCGGAGGTGGACGAGGACGTATCACAGCCCAATCGGCCCATCATTCCACCGGCATTGGCGCTACTGGCAACCAAGGGGTTGCTGCAACCCGTGTCTTTGTCGTAACCCTGTAACATGTCCTTGCTGTCGGTGGATTTTTCGTAAACTGTAAAACGAGAGAGTAGAATACAATATGAGTATAAAAACAGATCTGATGCAATGCACCTTAACATGGCACATAATACTGTATATACAGTGCGGTCAGTGTATAATGTTCCTGATAATTATTACGGTACCTCTGTTTTATTCTGATTAGGGGGTCCATGAGTCTTATTCGAGGTAACTATCGATTTCTTCAGTCTATTTGTACACGGTGTCTGCGGGAAATTTTAATAAATGTTCAGAATATCATGCAGTGGCGGCGGCTCGTAGCTAAAATTAGTGGAGGATGCTGCTCCAGAAAAATTTTAGCGACTTCTTTCAAACGGAGGGTCAGACTTTGGCCAAATGCACGTTAGTGTGCCACTCTTTTCCCCACGTACCCTGGTGTGCAGCTTCCTATGTGCGCATGCGCACAACAGGCAAATTTTGTCCAATTTTGGACCCTCCGTTTGAATGGAGTAAAAAAACATCTATTCTGCTCTATACGGCGATTTTAGGTATGCTTTCAGTTTCATTTTTCTTTTTTTTTTCTCTTTGGGGGTGCTGCAGTTCTGCAGTGCCTATGGACGAGCCGCCACTGAGAATATGTCAAAATTGTAAGTTGTCCTCAGGAATTTAACCCTCAACCACTATTGTGTGGTCTCAAAAGACTCCAAGCATAATATGCGTATCTTAAAAAAATCCGCTAGATGGAGCTAGGCTCGCACTTCAAACGTTCAGTACCTTCATTTCTCGTTTGGATGTTGATGTGAACAGAGGCCCAAAGTTTATCTGGTTTATATGTTCTGTAATATAGGCAACTGAGGTCTCAAACGACTCCACGATAGTACTTACGTTGGCAAGATTGTCAACATGAAACGCCATGCTTTTTTAAGTTTTTACACTAAGTTATTTTTATGTGTTGTATTCACTTTCTCGAAGCCATTATTCTTATTACCATATTTGTACTATGTTTTCTTATTTTGTAAGCAATTTCTCACAATATATGCCAAAATAAATAACAAATGCTAGCTGATATGTAAAACATGTTTAAATAAATAATTCAAGTGGTTAAAAGTATTAAAAGCATGTTTTGTTTTTATATTTTAAGATTTTTTAAAGTTTGGGGTCTTTTGGGACGCCATGATAATGGTTCTGTGTATTCACGAAATGACGATAGTCGCGTTAAGGTTTAAAATGGTTGTTATTTTTAGAGGCTCATGTAAATACCATCAGTGATCTTGGTTGAATTTTGTCGGAAGTCCAGATTTTGTCCAGACAAAATTCACAAGAAAAATGACCAGACGAGCTAACGATCCTACATTTTTAAGCAAATGCGTGGGAATGTTGCGTGGTCCATGAACCTTACCTTGTCTTTGGTTGGAACTGATTATACAGTACATCCTCAGGAATTCTTTGATTTTTCCCGTATAACTGCTGAGATTTCAATGATTTTCTGTGGTGAAGGATACACCATTTCGAAGGCATGCAGCAGTGCCTGTTTTTTTAATTCATTTGCCAAAAAAACTCCTTTCTTTCTTTCACACCTCATCTAAACGATGTTTACGTTGGCTAAATGATATTCAAACAAGTTGCTCTTCTGGCAACTACAGGTTTTCTCTAATTAGCCAAAGATATTTACCTAAAGCCATCATTTACATTGGCCGCTCGTCGCCAAACAGCCCCGTGGGCCTTCGGAGGGTCACTAATTTATTGCTAGAGCAAACATCGTAAATTTCTGACAAGGATCAAAGGTCAAGCAGGTCGAGGGACATGGACCTGGTCATTGGTTGGAGGCTAAGTGACTGTAAACGTTCGAAGCACTGTTTCTGTTTGCCATTTATGTATACAGTGGGTAATAATTCGAAAAAAAGCCTTTGAGGCATCTTTTATGACAGAATGAATACCTTCTCTATAGTGCAGTAAAAAAAAAAACTCAGAAAATTCATTGGGACACTGTAAAAATGCAGCAGTCACTTTTTGGTCATTGAATAATTCCTCAAGAACTCTGCATATGGCCTCTCCTATCTTAGTTAGGAATTCGCATTTTCATAATTGCTTTGGTCATTTAATTAAGGCGGGGCGAAAGCCTATACCTGGCATGTATTATTTTTTTCAAACACAGATTTGGGCAAAGTAATACAACTATGCACAATAAAAAATGGTGTTATGATCAACCATATTAAATGAACCAAACAGAACGATTTTTAAAAAAATTAGCAAGTAGCTTTTTTTTTTAAAAAATGTTTTTCAAAACGTGTGTAAGTTATTATTTTGATTTGAGGGGGCAGCACGTGTCTTACGATTCATCAGTGAAAGCAGAAAATCATTTATTTTAGGCTTTTTACTGAAAATATTCAGATAACAGCTTTTCTACATGGTAGTTCATACTCTACTTAATAT
>JAQGAE010000461.1:0-36437 GCA_034696685.1 Julus scandinavius | reverse complement strand
TGTCGTCTGCTAGAAAAAGCTCAGCTAGCTGAGCTTCCAAATGGGAGGGAATTTGGGAGGGGCTTAAGTTTGACCGAAAAATAAAACGTCGAAGTGCGCATGCTCAGTCCCTAACTTTTCGGTTAGCTGCTCGGTTTCGGTCAAGTGGGAATCAGGCATTATAAGGCATCAATATAGGTCGAATGCCTATAGTTGCTGACGTCACAAAGTCAGTCCTCTGTTCACTGTCAATACGGCATGACGGTAACCTAACCTAGATAAAACCCCTAACCACAACATAAAATCCCTAAACATGCACGTTCTCTCAAGGCTTATTCGCTATGTGTGAATGGTCTTCATCAGGGGCAGCATGTATTCTCCACGTGATGTATCGTCTACAGCAGTTTTAATGTTGGTTAGCTCTTCTGTTATGTGGAAATGCTAATCTTCAATAGCATAATAATTAAGCGATTTTAAAACAATATACCTCGATATACGGCCTTTCGCTAAAACGGCCCTTTTTTAATTATGGTACTTATTCAATTTAAGGCCCACAATGATTCGTTATAACGGCCAAAAAAAAATGCTGTAATTAAGTAAAGTGGCCAAAAATGTGATAAAATACCCCAATTTGCACAAATAAGGTTGGATTTCGCTAACAATAAAACAACTATGGGTTTCACTTAGTTTAAGAAGGGGAAAAATGAAAATCACAATGCAGAAATAATTGATTCGTTATACAGCTTTTTTCGCTTTACGGCCAACTTTTCCGGAACGTATCTTGGCCGTAAAGCGAGGTATGGATTTATGTACTTTTACAAATTCACGCAACATTTAAATATCGATCCTGACTTTTTTACAGCTACTGATATGCACATTTTTTAAGATGAAATCACCCAAAGACCAAAATGTGCCGCGTATACTAATGATTATTTTAATTTGTACAGTAATTTTTGGGTTGATAGTGCACTTGACGAATAAAAAGGGCGGCTTTGAAAATTGTTCCTACACATTTTGAAAAAAAAAAAATTATTCTATTTCACCTATAACGTTACTAAAAATCAATATATTTAAATTATATAAATTCCGGGGTCTTCCTCAACTCTGACTGCATACCGAGCAGTTCTTCGAAGGATTTTCCTTTTGATGAATTGTGCTCACTGATTGTACTTTGGAACTTTTTTGTTTCTAAGTATTTCTTTCGCAAACGAAAATTACAAAAGTTATATAATTACCTGTCCAAGTCTACGCGCTCTCAAAAGCCTCTTAAAATACACAATTTTAAAATTCCCGTTGACGTAAATTAAAGAACACGCGGTTGCATTTACAGAACAGGAGAACAGACCAATGCAAAACCTTCAACACGATACGAGTGTGTGCCACTCATAAATTCATAATGTTTCCAATGCGAGTCCCAAGAGTAAAACACTGCTGAAGCTAGCTTTCCAATATGGCCGCCACTTGTACAATCCGGCATCAATCTTGTCTGACAAGGTCCTCGTTGAAGTGAGGGGCTATTCAAAAAGGAGATCCTCTAGGTGGGAACGGAATGGGGGTTGCTGGACTGTGTTGCAAGATATGGACAAGGGAAAGGAAAGCCGTACGTTGCAAGCATTCACTAATTTCTAGTTTCCCTTTTTCTGTTATCTTAATTTTTACAGTTTGAGGTGTTTTTTTTTTGTTTTTTTTCCCCACGAGGGGAAAAGTGCCGCTATTTTATACAGCCCTACAGTTTGAGGTCAGTGAAAGGGATGAAGGAAGGAAGGGTCAACATGTCCCACCTGAGGGCCCATTTAGCCCAGGCCTCGAGATTATGTGGGACCCTTTGACAGTGACCTGCCCAAACCATCCTGCAGCAAAAGTGCAATATTTTATGAAGGAGAAATGCAATATTAAAGAATTACTAGAGCAATTTTCTTCAGCAAAAGTACAATTTTTCTGTAGTAGTAAATGTGCATTTTTTCTGCAGCAAAATAGCAATGTTTCAGCAGTAATAATGCAATTTTCTGAAGCAAAAATGCAATTATTCTGCAATAAATGTAAAATTTATTTATGGTAAATGTGCAATGTTTTGCAGTGCATTCAGCATAACTAATATTTCATCAGTACGTACCAAATGTACAATTTGTTAACTTTTTCTCTGCAGCTAAAGTGCTGTTTCAGCAAGAAATTTGCCGGTAAAAATGTTATTTTCCTGCACATTTTAGGGCAGAATTTGCTGACTGTAGGGTACTGAGTTGAATTGAATTGAATTTGTGGGGTTTCTGTTGAATTCCCCAATCAGTCTGGACCTAACATCAGCAGCCTCTGCCCGACCAAGGTTGCCATGCTATAAAAAAAAAATGAAGGACGTTCACAGGGGAATGATCGAGGATAGAACGAACACCTTAGGGGCCATTCAAAAAGGACGTCCTCAAGAGGAGATGGGGTCTGCTGGCATGTGGGCACCATGTGGACAGGGAAGGAAGGGGTGAAGGGGGAGGGAAGGAGGACGTATACTAATGATGGTATTTTCAGTCTTTCGTTTTTCTGTTTAATTAAGTTTTTAGGTCAATGAAAGGGGAAAGGGACACCAGAAGACATATGTATATATCCCAAATGTCCTTATGCCTAAATTTGTGTTGCACATCAATTTTATGCTGAGATTTCCCTTCAAGGTCAGGAAATTTCCGTTAATCAGAAAAATTTGGAAAAATATTGTGGAATTTGTAGCCGGACGGGTGCTTTGAAATTTATAGAATGGGCATTTGTATGTTCAAACAAATTTTCTGACGCCCTACTTTTCAAAAAAACTAATTACTGGGCTAAACTGGACACTATGTGGAAGGGGAGGGGGTCTATTTTTGGATGAATTTCAGGGTGACGTCAAACCTGCCCCTTATAAGGGGGGCAGGTGGGTCAATTTTTGAAGGAAATTCTGGAACATTTTTTCTGAATGGCCCCTTAAGGACAGGGAGTGTTATTAAACGGGGAGGAGGAGGATATTTTTGGGACGTCCTTTTTGAATGATCCCTGCCATTATTTGCGTCACGCGGGCCTCCGGTACTTATCCGAAGCGCCTTTGGTGGCGCATCGGGCATGCTTCTCCGCTATTGGTTGTCAATTACATCATCGCCGGATTCTATTTTCGGCAGTGCTTCGGTCGCCATCATCTCCCAGTGTTCGATCCCGAGCTTGGGCAACCCATTGTTGGAAGAAAGGGTCGAGGGCGACCGTAATGCTAGTAAGACGCTCGCAGCGAACGGTTCGTTATTTGTGTTCCTTATTTGCCAAGCAAAATCGGCCCTGGAGCCGCCATGTCCAATGCCGCGTTTAGGCGAAGCCACGGGTGCGCACAGGGAGGTGCTCGTCGTCGTTTTGCCAACCTATATACACGTATTTAGCGCTGGATGTTGAGGGGTGAGTTATGCAAGGGGTGGGTGGGTGGCAAGGGCAAGAGCACGGGGGAATGGGGGAGACGTAGAGGTCACTTGGGTAACGTCGTGTTTCGACAAAGCGAAAGCGGAACGGCTCCGGCGCGCGAACGAGGCATATTGTACAGAAATGCCTTGGTAGAACCACGAGCGGCAAATTGCACGCTTTGGTGGGGGTGGGAGGGGGGTAACCTCCCCTTCCTGCTAGCCGTTTTCGACAAGCTCCCCCCTTCCCCCCGTGGCCAGGAGCTGCATGACCCTGCTGCAAAGGTCCGTCCCCAATCACGGTTCGTGCCTCCCTGGAATTTCGACATTTTCGGCCCCTTCGTCGTTCCCAATAATCGTTTCTGGCTCCAGTTTTTTGGCCGCGTGGTTTAGATGCGAGTATAACAGCCCTTGAAAACCCCACGGTTGTGTGCTTTCTTAATGCTTGAACTCGTGCCGAAAATAGCTGCATCCCCACTCCTCCTTAATTCAACCCGAAATTTCAAACCTGAGCAGCCACCCCAACTTGTGGGATAACCTTCGCATTTCTAGGGCTTTACGGGACGTATTTTTGGGAGCAGTGCTTATGAAACGCGCCACGGCACTTTTGCCAGAATGATAACCGTTTATTAATTTCGGGTAACGACGTCCCAGGCCCGTTATGGGCGCTCGAGGACGTCGGGGGTAGGCGAATGGAGATTGCGAGAGCTAAGGGGGATAACGTTTGGTGGTAGTTGCAGGTTTTGCAGGAAGCAAACCCGGCGTACGATCGAAAACGGTGGTGACTAAGCACGATCGGGATAACCGGTGCAGGAAGTAAGCCTGCGCTTCCAGAGTGCCGAGCGGAAAGTTCCAATGCAAATGGACGATTTGGTTCTGCAGGTTTCGCTGAAAGCAGCGAAATAGTGAAGCTAGCATCATAAAAGGTACGAGAAGTGGATGGAAATGATAGCGGAAAGCTGCCGATGGGCATGCCGTGGTAAGCTGTTGATGCTACCTTACTGCGTTTCTAGGTATTTTGCAGTTATAGTCATGGCTTCGTGTAGCCTAGGTAGGTTCGGATGATAGATTTGGAAATTTCGCAAATCAACAATTCCTCTGAAGTTGATTTCTGTAGCATTTCCATATATGCTTTTAACAGAATGCCAATATAACTTGCCTAAAACTTCAAATTTCCTTTGTCAACTATTATTTCCCACAAGGTTCCCTACTTAAGAGTTGCAGATACGACCTTGGATGCCCCGATCATTGTTAATTAAGCTGTTTTATCTACAATCATTTTGACAAAACCAGCTCCATCACTACTTTTGGTCTGATGGATGCTGACATGATAACACTATTAACTCTATATTAACTCCGCACATCATACTTTTAATTATATTAAACATTATTATGTTTAATAATTCTGGATTTTCCTTGTTCGTGTGATTTAATGACAGGCATAACAAATCTAGCTGTGATCTTAGAATTTGATTGCGGTAGTGATTTAAAATAGAGATCTGACATGAGACATTGAATTTGCTCCTGGAACTATTACCACTTATTGGGGCTGCGTATAGCAAATTTTGTTTTTAAATGTCAAGACTATCATTGAATACTTCCTAGCGAGTTTCTGTCTTGACTGATGAGTTGTTTTCTTTCATTGATGATGCTGTGTTTCCATGGAAAAATTGCAGTAATTCAAATGTCCGTAAAGCGGATGAATTACAAACGTTATTGCTACAATGTTGCGGATTGGCCCAAATTTAGCGAGATCGTTCCTTAACACCCTGCATGAACAGGTGCTATTGCAGCTGGATTTCCCTTCAATATTTAAGCACATACTGAGCAAAATGAGACTGAACTTGTTTGGTTTCATATGATTAAGCCTGATGTCACTCCACATTATCCCATGCCGGATTTTAGTTAAGCTTCCTTGTAGCCAGTATGGCGAGTTATTTGGCTTTCGCATTTATCCATAATCTTGCATAGGTAAAAAATACAGTAAGTATTTTAGTTCAATTTCTTTGACACTGGGGTCTATGACACATAATGGAAAAACAAACTGTATGGAAATCATTTTCGTAGTGAGGGAAGATGTCGTATTTGATATCTAGGCAGGTTCTCCTTTTCTGTTGAAAATTGAAGCTTTGGCATTTGCAGGTTTTAAGAAACGTGTAAACACTTGCAATTCAATATCGTATATTGTCCTTGAAAACAGGATCAGCTGATAGCATGATGTCATGACTAACAGAACTAAGCATGCAGTCCAAGTAGATCCACAAAAGATAGACAAATTCGCCAGGCACAAGAAGTTCAAAGGCTGGGGCTTCATTCAGATTAGGCCATTCACCCACCCTGCTCCTCAGAACCCCCAATGGGCGCCCCTATCATTTATCCAACAAACTAGAGCAATGTCCAGCAACTGACTAACACGTCTGAAACATTTCTGCTTCTTTCTTCTAAACAGGGCGCACTGCTAAAGAGGTCGATAGAAGAGCCACTCAGTGAGACATTTTAGTGTTTCTAGTCCCTCTGGACTCAAAGAAGGAACCTAACGTTTGTTTAACACAAAACCTACCAAAATGGGAGCTTTCTTGGACAAACCCAAAACCGACAAATATACAGAGCGCAGTTCGGGCAATGGACTCTCCTACGCTCTGTGCAGCATGCAGGGCTGGCGCATCGAGATGGAAGACGCCCACTCGGCCGTGTTGGGCCTGCAGCATGGGCTCAAGGAATGGTCATTCTTTGCGGTGTTTGACGGCCACGCAGGGGCACGCGTGTCGGCTCACTGCTCTGAGCACCTGCTAGATGCAATTACTCAAGGCGAAGAATTTCGCTTTAACGCGACTGTGTGCGAGTCTGGACTGAACGAAAAGACTGCAGTGGACAGTGTAAAAAAGGGCATCCGGGATGGCTTCTTGCGTCTAGATGAAAAGATGCGCCTCATGCCGGAGATGCAAAGCGGGGAAGACAAGAGCGGGTCGACGGCAGTATGTGCCATGGTGTCACCTCACCACATCTTCATCGCCAACTGCGGGGATTCCCGCGCAGTGCTCTCACGCGACAGCAAGGCCGTGTTTTCCACTCTGGACCACAAACCAATGAATCCTTCTGAAAAGGAGCGCATCCAAAATGCAGGCGGCAGCGTCATGATCCAGCGCGTGAACGGATCGCTAGCAGTGTCCAGGGCGTTGGGGGATTACGAGTACAAACAGGTGGAGGGCAAGGGACCGTGCGAACAGTTGGTTTCCCCCGAACCCGAGATATTCGCCGAGGAGCGAGACCACGAGCGGGACGAGTTTCTGGTCCTTGCCTGCGACGGTGTGTGGGATGTCATGTCCAACGACGAGTTGTGCGACTTTGTGCGTTCCAGGCTGGAAATCACTGACAACCTAGAGGCCATCTGCAACCTTGTCATCGATACGTGTCTTTTCAAAGTAAGTCCACTTCGACACTTAAGCATTGCATTTTTTTCAGAGATTTTTTGGGGGAAATTGTCTTAATATGTGTGACTCTGTCCACAGTGAAAACCCCTTTATTTCCACACATAAAATGCCCGTTGTGTTACCCATTGTTAGCTATACTAATTGTTAGCGCTTCAGATTTCTGGTTTTTAGATCACATCATTTGAACTTTTTAGAGGCAATTTCGTAAATTCAGTGTATTGCAAGGAAATGAAGTTCCTTTTCAGATTAAAGTAAAAATATTCGAATGCATGCAAAGTGAATATTCATCTTTGAACACTCTGCATAAAAACTGTGTGCAAACATGTTACATTTTTATTAGCCTTTGCTCAAATAGCATGGAGCAGGGACCCTATTTGCATTCATTGACATTGAGCAAATGTTACAAGGCAGTGTTGAATTAGATATGGAATAGCTGAACAGGACAAAAAACTGATATGATAGATCAACTCATAAGTCTTTAACAAGTTACAACTTCTCTTGAATTGCAAGCCTAGTCATAGTGCTCAGCTTGTTCTAGTTATCACATTTTGCATAACCATGTCAAAAACAAGACCCTAGAAATTAAACTTAACGAAGTCAAAGTACAACAGTTGTTTCGGTTTGGACCTCCTGCAACAGCTCGCCCTGACCAAATATGCCTAGTTGCCAAAAACATGCAAGGATTATCTACACTTTGGATGACTAACCCTAAGATGGATAAGAGCTTATCATTTCATTGATAGACATGCATGTACGTGCACTGGTGAAAAACCAAACTTAAACCTTGGCCTGCCAAAGGTGAGGTCACGGTTACCAGCATGACATGAAATCTAGGGTATTTGTCAAAGGGAGGGGATGAGGGTCTACATCAGGTTATATGCATCCCTTGCAGCTTTAAAAAAGTAATCCATCAGCTATAAAGAAGAAAAAATTGGGCATGATAAAGCAATGGTTTCATCCGCCATTCAGCTTTGGATGTTCAAAGACTATGCCCACTGACAACAAATATTGGTACGAGTAGAATGTTCCCAACAGCATCTTTTGCATTCAGTACAATCGTGCATGACAACTGCCATTAAAGTCAAGAATAGGGAAACTTACAATTAGTTTCAAGCTCAATTTTTAAACAATATGATGCAATGTTATTTTTCCAAATTGCTGTGGTGATATCTGGTCCAACCTTGGACATCCGTCTCCAAATACCGTTGCATTTAAGCTCGGGGGCTGCAACCAGGAAGTTTACCATTGGGTTTGCACTCTGGTTTTACAACGAAAATGACTCAGACATTCGTTTGCGAGCCCGGCTAAATGATGAAACTTCCTGAATAGTTGAGGCCTGCGGTTTCCACACAGGCACTGCGTGCCTGAGCATGCAGGATGGTATCAATGATTGAGACGACGTAGCGAGTGACACATTCTAGCACACCGCCTTGGCCGAGAGAAGTGGGAGCGAAGAGAATGGGAACAGACACGTTCTTGACATAACCATCCACATGACCATTTCGAGAAACACGCCCACACTAGATGAGGTATAACGGATGTAAAAGCAAGCTTGGACAGGGTTTTATGGAAAAATTTGTCACAACTAGCTGCAATCTGGGATCTGGCCATATATAGCTGGGAGCACTAGTGCAAGATTTCGAGAAGCGTGGGCTTTTGCATCTTGAACTTAGGACTACCTAAGTGATTTCCTGTCATTTTTTACAACCATAATCAAAGGGATCTTCGCTTAATAGGTTTTGCATAAAGACGCAGTGGTATACGTTTTTCAAAATATAATGCATATTGGAAGGAGTTTACAAATCTTAAAAATGAAATGGTCAGTTAATGAACTGCTCAATAATGCAACTTCACATGAACATTAACAACTATACAAGACTCACGATTAGGTTGAGGAAATGAGTGAACACAGTTATGAATAAAATTTAGGGAACATTTTCAGGAGTAATTAGGAACCGCTGTTAAAAGAAAAGTATTGTGCCTGACCTTGTCATCTGTTTTCTTCAACAGGGGAGCCGAGACAACATGAGTATAGTACTAGTCACTTTCCCAGGTGCACCCAAAGTTTCGCCAGAAGCATTAGCGCGGGAGAATGAACTGGACAACCTCCTAGAGAAGAAAGTGAAAGGTTAATATCATGTCTACATCCACATTTTCTGTATGATAAACACCAGCATGCTTATGATTTAATCAAATAACCATGTCGAATCTTGCTCTAATCATATAGAAATAGTGGACAGAGGTGACCAATTGGAATTTAATCAGGTCTTGCAACTACTTGGGGAAGAAGAAGTTCCAAATCTTCCCCCAGGTGGTGGACTAAGTGCCAAGTAAGCATATCTATTGTAATAACGTTCCCGAATGCAATGTCCAAACATGTTTGTTTGGAGTCCACAAAAGTTGGGAAAAGCCAGCTTTCTAAATTTCTCGGTTAATGCCTATCATAACGATTGCTCCATTTTTCAGACGTAACTATATTGAGGGCGTTTACAACAACCTAAGGCCGACTCCAGTGGAAGGAGTAAGTAAAAGGGATTTACATCAAGAGGTATAGACTCTGGGGAGTTTACCGCTCACTTTTTAGTTTTTGCTTCCATTACGGATGTTACTCTGTAATTTTCATTTACTCATTTTTTATTTCTTTTTTATTTACTTTTTTTTTTTTTTGGAAATCACTCAAGGCGCCGCAGCCGCCGCATAATACTGGAAGTGTGGCGATCGTGAGCGCCCGTGCCAAACCCAATTTGTGTAAGCCAAACGCCTAAGCTAAAAAGTGGGGGTAGACTATTTTAGTGCGACCTCCGAGTCAGGGTTCCCACCACAATTTGGGCATTTTCTGAATTTTTTTTCAGATCAGTTAGCAAGTTTATCACTGAAAACATCATAACAGCAGTTTACGATTTTTTTTTATTTTGTCGTGTCTTAAAAGCTTGCTTTTATGCAAATGTTCTAGTTGATAACTTTCATCCTAAAACGTGTAATTAAATGGAGTTGCATGGAACTAAATTATTACCGTTATATCCTTGCAAATGGGGGAACCCTGTTCTCAAATTTTCAGCTCCCATCAATATCGAAATCAGACTTGGCCACGATTTCCTAATGTATTTTTGTTCGTTTAGGATAATGAGAGTACAGAAAGTTGGGTCAACTGAAGCAGGCAATACGCTTACACCAAGTGATGACCATGTTTCAAGCGCCTGTTGTGATGGCAAGCAGAATGCATGCAAGCACCAGGAACAACATCCTTAACAACAGCTTAAAAAAGGAAAATATTTAAAGACACAACCATTATTTAGAAAACAAACAAAAAATGAAGAAGAAACTGAAAAAGCTGGCTGGCTGGCAACGATTTATGTTCTACGTCAATATCCCTAGCATCCCAAATTCGTACGTAGAAATGTGGGCGACAAAGGACTATCGGCTAAGGCGCAAATCTAATCCCAGAAAGAAAACCGCAGGAATGTCCGTTACTCCCGTCTCATCGAAAATCATCAGCCAAATTCCGTTAAAAAAACCGGTACACAGTGAGCCCGAGGCCAACGGTCACTACAATTAGCTATACTAACGTACTAATCCTATATCGCTACTACACTGTGTTGCCCACCTGTTACTGTTCTTTCTTCTAGATGTGATTTCCCCTTGCTCACCTTTCCTGATTATCTAGAATGAGTGTTACAGTTAACGTTGCTTTCCTCCCGCGTCTCCCTAATACTTTTTGATTTTCAGTCTTTAATGTACAATGATTTTTTTTAGTAGAGTGTGTGGGCATGAGACAATGCCACTTGTTTAATTAAATAGCCTCATCGTCCCCAAGTGTTGCCACTTTCGTTCTCATCCTAATTTGGTAGCATTTTGTTTAGTTTACGAATGAGGGAAATGTGTACGTGTTTAGTAGACAATGTTTTATGTGTTAGATCGGGTTCAGTTTTAACCTGCTATGAAGCTACCTCGTGCTGTTTCACAGTAAAGAGGCGTAAATAAAGGCATTCCTACATGGGGCAACATGGATGTACCTGCTTTGTGCTAAATTATGTAATAATTTTGCCATCGTGTGGGCTGCTGGAGTTTAGGCTGACATCTTTTTTTTTTCAAGAATAGCAATTAATTCTAAATGCCATTTTCTGGCACGTTTGTTGCTTCTCTTGTGAGAATGCCAAGTGGAACATGCGATTCATTGTTGTTGATGACTTGCAAATGTCGTTTTCTTACTGGACTGACATTAGTTCTGCAGTCAGCAGAAAAACATTTCTACTTAGTGTGAATATGAGGGCATATGAAAAGTGAAAAATTTACTTGCTACCATCTACATCCAATAGCAAATGGTTATCAAAAATTACAATCCTAACCTGCTTGAAATAAGCGAGGAAGGTCTTGTTCCGTAAGGTCTATAAATATGGCACCAACCAGTTTTTGTATGCATTTAACTAATTTTGTTGAAGAGAAAGTTAGATATTCTCTCTTGAGGTCCAAGACTTGAATTTACCACTCGAGTCACTGTGCTCAAGAAAAACCCTCGCTTATCAACAACTGGTTTACCTTCTTGCATTTGAGTATTTTCTGGTTATCCATGAAGGATAATACTGATCAACTTTCCAAACCTCATCTTTACTGATGCATATGCCACCGAGAATGCCAAAAACGCTCGCAACTTTTGACAACCTTAACAGCTCAACTGCATGCAAAGAAACCATGACGTGCCCCGTTGCAACTATGCGCACTGCCACATCCCAGTTGCTCCAAGTAGAGTAGTCATAGCTGATGTTAGTTGTTTTCAGAAATGCGGGAGGTAGTTTTCGTGTTGCTTCTCTGATTTATGTGTAATTATTGGCCCATCGTGCCATCATTGGTTGATACTTCACGTATTATCTTAGGGAATTAGCTAAATTATTTTCACTGCATTAAAGTGCAGCGCCTGAGCATGAAATTGACCAATGTGAGGAGCGTGCTTTTCAGAGATGTCACACACGGGCATTCAGCACCAAAATCGCCATTGTCAAACAGTGCTCCTAGTTGCAGAACTTTCCAGAGATCACTTCTCCCATGCCCTTTGTCTGCAATCAGTTTGTTGAGTGAAATCATGTTATAATGAGAAAAAGAATATCAATACTTTTTTTTCTAGCCCTATTGTTGAAAATACCTATTTCCAAAAAAACAAAGCCATTTCACATTTTGTCAGTTGTGGAACAAAATGAGTGTCTGGACTTTTTCTGTATGATAACTTGTTCGTAAAGAACTGCAGATGCTATCAAAACAACGTTCGAATCTTGGTGTATTTTTTACATGTGGCATCTACCATACTTAAAAATGTTAAGACTGATCTGGACATTCTGCAACTGAGTTCAAAATTGTGCCATTGCTCACTTTAAATTCAAGCCTGGAATTTCTTAAGTCTTTTGTTCAAATTCCTGCATCGTTCCTCACCAAAACCAGCTAAGCATAAACTCGCACCTTGGACCACATCTCAAAAATGCTGCTGAATGTGGTCTTGATTGAAAATTCGAAAATGGACGCTACGTGCTAGCTAGTTAGTTATTTTATGTCCGTGCACTAGTGATGTACATTAATTCGGGAATACCTGTGCTAATGCTTTAGTTTAAATAACTGGCTTGACCGCAGTCAAACTAGCTTTCTCGCCAAGTCGTGCCACAGCCTTGTTGCTTTCCACAGGTATAATCGCCTCGTTAATCTATTTTGGAAAAACAAATGTAACATTCGCCATTTCAGGACCAAAAAATCGATCAACTGAAGTTTGCGTACATACTTAATCAACTGCATTTCCTTTCAAATGACCCATGCTTATGCTACGAAACCCCATCGTGACTTGAAAAAGGTTGGGAGAGGGATTGACAGAATCGCAACTATTGCGATTTCTGTACGATGCTGACTATGGACATTTCTCGATATCAGAAAATGTATCCCAACCATTAACTAAAAAAAAAACTCCACTGTTGGTAGACCGATCATGGGTCACTATTATTATCTTTTGGTATTATTGAGCACTTTTTTTTCCCCCATTTTGTGTCATGGCTCATTGTTTTATTGCAAACTTGGTGAAATTAATTACTGTAATGTAGAATTACCTTTGTAAATCCCAGCAGTTTTTGCTGGCACTCCATGCAACAACGAATTTGTCAGCATCACCTTCGAGCGGGTTCCATGCTAGCCTAAAATTTGCACGGAAGCGGTCAATCGTCGAAACCTCTTGTATCGGTAATAATTGATTGATGTGCTTACTACCCTATGCTCCCTGAAAAGATACAAAAATTAAAAATGCTGTAATTGTAATGATCTGCTTTCTTTCGTTATTGATTTTGTGTCAAATCGTTGCAGAAACATTCAGGAAAATTTAGGATCGAGTTGTGCATCATTTATCGCTTTATCTTACAAAAAACAAGAATCGGCATCTTGCAAGCCTTAGTATATCACTATATTATATAAAAATGTGTTGACATTTAGTAAAATAAACACCAACATATCACTACAGTGCTATATTTTAATTTTGTTTTGAAATGGTTATCAAATTTTCAACAAAAAAAATTGCCAAAATATTTCCAAATGTGTCAACCTGAATTGATTGCTTTTTCAGGATTTATAACATATGCACTAAAGCTGTCTAAATCTCCCTGTATGGTAGTTTTAAGTTACATACCTTGAAAGTGCAGCCTTTCTCAAAACGTGTTCTCGGCATCTTTCAAGGGTGCAGATCCAGGACTAAATTACCAAAGACAAAGCATGGAACTGCTGTTTATGTAGAAAACTTTGCCGAGTCAAGAGTAAAAAATTGCATATTAAAATTGTTGCCAATTTTAGTACGAATAATAAGTCTGCAAGAACAAAATTTAACCAAATTCATGATTTTAATACCTAACTTTTTGGTTTTTTTATACGCGCGCACACCACCAATCGCACGTTCCCCAACCTTACGATGGATTTGGGAATATCATTTTTTGCATACACTGAGGTGTACTTAAGCACGGCGTGAGCCCGCACACCTGATATTACATTCATGCTTCGCAACTCCCATACGAAACGCCACATTCATTCAAAATAATTGTCTTTTGCTCGAAAGATGCATCCGTTAAAGACTCCTTTGTACAATATTTACAAGATACTGAGGTGAGAATAGTGTTTCGCATGAGTACATCCACCCCAATCTACATCTTTATATATTGAAAATGAATAAAACAGATTTATAGCTAAAACAAAAACTCGCTTTCGGTACTCTTTCTTCAGACATTAATGCCATTACTTGGTACAAAGCACATCTGCCAAGTTTAAGACATTTGCCTAACATCAGAACTTTCAGTTACGAGGATTTCTTTCGCTGAAAAATAATCCAGTCTTTCTGAAATCAAGTCATACTGATTTTCTCTTAATATTTGGAAATAATGTGGTCCTGGACCAAGTACCAGCAATGGAAATCATCTTAACCGTATAATGTATAACAAAAATTACCTGACGTAGAAAGAATTTCTAAATATTTCATGTACGATATTTTAAAATATAAACATACTTTGCAAGTATCCAAAATATAACTCACAAAGTGTATTTATATTTTTAAAAATACACGGGAGAAACTTAAAATTTGGTATAACAGAAGATTAGTGCTACATAAGGCAAGTTAATTTTCCCTGTTAAAATAATTTATATAAACCGGAATTGAACAGTGAAACATTAGCATTGCAGACATGGCTCGTGTACTGGGTTCCCAAAAACGAAAAAAGTATTGTAAAGAATCCTGAAAAAGCCATTTAAAGAAATGTACCTTAAGGCTATTTGGAGTTATTTCGTGAAAACTGCACAAAAAGCCAGTTTCTTCTTTTTTGACCATTTGTTGCACCGGTTAAACTAATGCTATTATTGAACATTCCCTGATGAAATATTCGTGATCATCAAATATTCGAACAATTGTTTGCATAAGGCTAGATTGGGGTGGAGAATAACAGAACTGTACAACATGCCTGTGACATGATATGAAGCCCAGGCCTAAAATGCTAAATGTACACGCTTCGCTTACTTGGCGGTGTCCTGCCACATTGTACAAAATATACAGGTAGGAATAGGGAAATATGGTTGGGGTAATAATAAGATGATATAAAAATTGTATCCTTTTCAAGGAAAAGATGGCACTGGTCGCGAGTAACAAGGTTCCCATCATTTTGTCCATAAAATAGATGGATCCTTTTTCGCTTGACCGCGAGCGATGAGTTCTCATTTGGTCAGTGAAGATGGTAGGTATTTTGGCCTTGAGCGAGCAAAGCCCGGCAGTACAAATTAGAAACTCTTTACAACCTTGGGATTTCTAGTCGCCTAAAGTCTCAGACTTAGCAAATAACCAAAGAATAATTTTTAAAAAGAAGTTTGAAATTGCGTATATTGTTACCCCATCTAAATGTGCTTTGAATCATGTGGCCAATTGACAAAAACCTCGTTTGAAAGACATCATCGAGCAATTACATCATGAAAATGTCATGACAAGGGCACATACACCAAGAAAATTGACATTGGCACAAAGGTGCTGGGTTGTGCTGGGATTGCATGGTTAAGAAAGCCCAAGGGGCTCTTTAAATTTGTAACCAAGTCACTTAGAAATCTAGGGAGTTTCAGAGGGATACTGCACTACATCAGAAACAAAGTCAAAAAAATAAAAAAGGAGAGAGAATGTTATTAAATTTATTTTCTTAGAACTTTGGTTGTTTTGAAGTTTTGATCAATGTGCAGAACTAGTGAATTAAAATAAAAAAATGAAATAATTATTTTTCCCTGGTTTCACATGTGTTTACGAGTTAAAAACACCTTGTAAAACATTTGAAAATTCAAGATGGTGGAATTAAGATCCCCTGCTCTCTAAATAACTAAGTGACACTTTAAAGTCCTCCAATTTCTGAGAAGGATTCATTATCGACCAACTGATGAAATTGATATAAAAAATAATCCCATGATTTGATAGGAATAAAAAAAAAACTGATATCACGAAAATTATGTAATAAAGAGGAGGCAACATTCTCTAGTACTCAAGATATATACTTTAGTCCATAAAATGGATGGTCATGATACTGCATAATGGCAGTACAGAATATTATTTGTACAAAAGGTCAGAAGTAAAGTTTATGATGTCCTTTCTTAAATTTACTCCATAACAATTATTCAGAACATGGAAATTTCCTATTTGTCTCAATTTATACCAGCATCACGCATAACCCAGATTTGAATTCCATAGTCATTGAGCACAGATTCAATTGCCTTTCAATTATACGTATGGTCCTGGAGAATTAATTGTATTACTTGTATTCCTAAATGCATCCATAGACTGCTTTTACAATTACGCAAGTTGGACAAAATTAAAATGCTGCAATACTTCAGAAGCCTTTTAACCCAGTTATTAACCTGCAATGATTAAAATTTAGAAAACAACTCGTGGAGCAAAAAGTAAATATGAAATAATATAAAATATTACGAGAAATGCAATATTTCGCTGAGATGAAAATGTTCGCAAGTATTGGTCTCACGGGTTGCATGTCTACATTTTTATCAAGGCAGGTATTGGATTCGTGATCCTCTAAAATACCTTTGTTCCTGCCGTGTTGAAAATACCCTAGACTTTCTTGTGGTTTCGAGACCGTCTTTAACTGCAAAGGCGATCGCTTCATTATGAACTCTGCGGCCTAATTTGAAAGGTTGATGAGCAATATAACCAATTATGACGAGTATGGATTCCATTAAGTTTTAAGGCATTGATTAAAATCATTGAGATAATCTCGCCATGCTGCACAATCCCTCATTGCCTCGCAAATACAAAGCCGGCTTGGGTATCACTATAATGGACTAGGTTGACCCCGAGCCAAATTTCAGGAGGAACAGCACGCAAAGCAAGCAAGCGCGCGAGTCCATCATTTCTTAAGTACATTTCGAACAATGGTAGGGCACTGGTTGATCCATCAGCTTCGCCATTTCTTTGTTGCTCGCAAATGGCCAAAGTGGGAGGGACCGAACCAAGTTACCTGTTCTTATAGTCATACTTCCGCTCCTAAATCTTGAACCCCGCTTTCGGCAATGGGCACATACTTGTCGTCAATCTTGACCAGGACGATAGTGCGGTCTACATGGGATCTTCGCCCAGGATCCTTGTGACACGGGACCCAGCGGTGAACCACAGACCCCTCCATGCCCTTTTCCGGTGTCCAGTCCTGCCAATGACTCTTGCCGCCTTTGTGTCGCATCAGCTCGTCAGGCCACAAGACGTCGATCCGCCGCCCCAAATTGATGGTATCGAACACTTGGCTCGGATCGATTATCTAAAAAAAACGAAATATTGTTTGAGTTTATTGAAAATTAGTTTGATTAGCTAAACTGTCTAACACGAGTCTGTATAAGCTGAGTTAGTCTTGGATTTCCTCCAAACTAAAACTTTTACAATTTATTTTATCGGCGCTAATCAATTTTTCTTCCCCACATCAATCCAAAATATATAAATAGGCAATGAAAAAGACTTTTACAACAAGCCATTCTGGCTATGTTGTCAACAACTTTCCCAAATCTGCAATTACAAGAGCATTTTATGAAATTGCAACAAGAAAAGACTTGACGCCTACCCTGACACGTTGCATAACAGGTTCGCCTCCTTTTCCTCGTGACTTTCTGTTTACCGAACTGCAACTGCTGTTGCTGCCGCTGATTGTGTTGTTCGTGTAAGGGGACGAAAAGCTGGTCATCGTGAAAACTGGTGCATTGTTGCTATTGTTGTTGCTGGCTTCCCGTGCCAAATCCTTCAAACTTGTGGTTTCACTCAAAAGTCCAGCAGCCATGCTAGCTAAAGTGGAAGAACTGGGTTTGCCAACAGAGCTGACATTAGAGATGAGGCTGCCTCGATTAACGGACATGCTCCCTTGGCCCAGGCTTCCACGGCCCATACTGCCTCCTGTCTGCGAGCTGTCTCCCGACTGGCTATTCGTCGTGTTCTGACTGTTGGACTGGAGTGTGTTCACTAAATGAATCGAAAATTGAAATTAGCATCTAAAATCGTGTCAAAAAACTGATACAGATTAGAAGATAAGCCAACATACAAAACAGATTACCATTATTAAAAAATCTAGTCATACAAGTTTTAAACTAGATTTGAAAAAACAGTGGTCAGATACTTGCGAGTGCCAAAAATGAAAGGAATACGAGTCGCCTACTCAGTTTTTTTTTTGGACCACTTTAAGAAGCATGCTTGTCACAACAAAAATTGGATAGTTTTACTGTGCTGAATCACAAACCACAATAACAAACGTAAAATATAAACTATTTCAAAGAATCATCTCACCATTAAAAAGCGGGGAGAGTTCCACATGCAACAATAACAAGACAAATAAGCCACGTACCAGAAGGGGCAATGCAGGGGGTGGTGGAGTAAACACCATCTTGTCCTATGCAAATATCATCTCGAGGCACAGAACCTCCACTAGAGCAGCTTTCGCCACATCGTCGGCGCATTCTGCAGACAATCACAGACACAAACAAAGATCAGACAGACATAGGATTATCCAGGATAAAGCACTTAATTATGAAACGGACGACGACTGCATTCCATAGGCCTGAGCATGACTTTCCATAAATAAAATATAGCATTATGTCAAAAATAAAATGCTGAATTTCTTCATTTTTGGAAGTATTCAGCATGCTCAGGATATAAAGATCACAAGTTGAAAGCGAATGGATCTTCAATAGAGAAAAGGGGAGCGAGCTTTACAAGTAAACCATGCTTTTTTATTCATAATTGGCATAACTTTATGCCAATTATGAATAAATGTTGACAAGTAAACTTCGCTCCCTTAATTTGAACATTTTCAAAGGAAGCTAAAATCAGTTCATTAAAGCTTTCAAACGATATTACGGTTAACATATTTTACAGAAACTGCAAAATATGTTAACCAGTGAACAGAAAATTTTCCATTAAATTCATAAAAATAGAAAAAGCGCTATGAATTGTTGCATAATTTTTTCCACACTTATAGTTGTCATTAAAAATGACTTACATTTTTCTATTTAGTTTTTCAAACCAATTATGTTGCATTTTTTTTTCTTTCTTCAGTTTTTTCACTTTACAAATGTAAATGGCAGTAGCAGTTCAAAAAACCAGTTGCTTGTAAAATGATTATAGCTTACCCACATTAATTGTTACTACAGTAGAACCCTGTTAATACGTTTTCAGGGGACCAAAGATTTAAAACTTAACAGGAAAACTTCTTAAACGGAAAAAATTAGTAAAAGTATTACGATCATCACTGGTACATTCAATGCACAAATACCACATAATTCGTGTTATAAACTTAGTTATTTTAACTATTTGTATGTTTTTCGGGTTCTAGTACAAATGCTCAAAAGAACAAAAGCTCACACGTTCGAACTCAAACTTAACCTAACCTTACCTTACCTAACTATCTAACCTAAACTAACCTGGCGAGACAGACTGTGTTCTCTTACACTCCTTTGTGGAGCATGATTCTTAGCAAATTCTAAGTTGTTTTTTTAGTTCCATCGCCATATCGGTAAATCGATACATGGTTTGCGGCTCGAAAACTTATTAAGCGGGGGGAAATTACATAATTGTACTTTTGGGACTGTGAGATTCGACTTCTTAAACGGGGAAACCGTTTCAATTGAGGAAACCTTATACAAGGGAAAAGTTAACAACAATCCTATGGGGTTTATTTCGGGGAAAGCAAAAATTCTTCTTCTTCTTTTGGGAAAACTTCAAGCGGGTTCTACTGTATACAATGGTGGGTAAGATAGGATTATCAAATTGTTCAGATCACGTGTAATGGCGTTAACACTATATTTATACTGAACTGGCAATTTTAGATTAACGTGCAACCAAACTTTATAGTGCATAAAATAATGTATTTGCAACGCTTTTATAAACATATTTTTGTTTTTACTATTTTACTGATTTTAACTTAACTCGTACTATCTCATTTTGTCTGACAATTTTTTTTAAATTTAACATGTTCCCCCATGCATTTTTAAGAAAACAAATAGCCAGAACATTTATTTAAAAATACTGAATTGGACAGATTAAAACGCGTTATTCGTTCATATCTGAAATGCCCCAAGATTCTCAAAGTGTCACAACACGTATAAGGAAAAAAAGTCTTACCGGCGCCAAAACTGGATGACTGCATTTTGAATTGCTCGGAAACTGATTGGCCGGCCCAGGACACCGCCGAGTTGAGAATTCGTGTCTGCATATGAAGTGGTAAGGGGAGATACATAAATTGGATATCCAATAGGTTGATCGCATGACGAGTTGATCAGGTTACGCAGAGCCTGTTTGGCATTTTGGATGCTTCCTCTCTCGGGATTTCTATTGCGCAAATAAATAAGCTCCTGTTGCTGGCCGGCCCACAGCCCTCGAACGCATTCCCTATTCACTTTGATGACTCGGAAACTCAGATAGCGCTTGTTCAACATGATTATCTTGTATTCGTCAGAACCATCATCCACCACATGCCTGGAAAAAAATTATCCATTAGCGAAAAGAGTTTAACCTTTAATCGGAAGTGGTCAAAATTTGTGCCATGGATTTTGCATCGAGCATTCGCAATTAGCTACGAGAACAAACCTTAAAGCCAAGAGAGATGGCATGTTAGACAGCACCGCATTGCGCCATGCGGGATCGCCTTCGTGAGAAATCACGAGATGCTGCTCGTGCAACATAATTGCATTGTAAAGAACGGGTGGATCGTCATACTCGTCGGGTGAGGTGAAATGATCCTGGTGTAGCTTTAAAGCCATGCGGACGCCAGGAGCGACGACACGTTTTAGCAATTCCATGTCCACAAACACCCATTCGTCTCGAATGGATGTAATTCGGAAATCTCCTTTGAACAACGCATGCAGGCCGTACAAGAAAAAGTCCACGCTGAAAATAGAGAGGACAGTAATTCAAAATGGGAAACTCCATTGTTACAAAAACTCACGAATATTAAAAAAAAAAATAGTTACTTCGAAAACTAATATTAAATGCTTACCTTGAATATGAATTGTGTGCTGCTGCTCCCAACGCCCTCCGTCCCAAAAGGCTTAGGGCAAAACAAAGAGAAACCAGCACAGAATCCCTACTGCACTGCACTGGCTGTAGATTAAAAACTACAAGTTAACATTTGAATTCCGACAAATTTCCGATGAATGCGTTCTGAGCATAGTTTCGAAGGCCTACAAATATTGCATTCCAGTATTCAATTGTTAATTTGGAAGAGGAATTCTCTCAAAAGACACCATGGCTATGATGTGGTTTGTTTGTTTGTAGATTTTTAAAATGGGCCTATTTCAATAACATGAATGCCAAATACCAATGACGAGATGAGCTTCCTGGATCCATCACTGTAACTGGGAATTTTGCCTACGAGGGGATAGGGATTTTCACCCTATCTCGAGAGGGTTTTAATGTGCAGAAAACAAGTGGAATCTACATGCGATGTCGGTTTAAGCACTCATCCGAAAGAGCCGCCACTTAGAGAATTTCACCCATCCAAAAAATGTCCCTCAACCTCGACTAATCGAACCCTGCAACTTAAGATAGAGGGAAACTAACGTGGTATGGAATTTAAAATTTACCTTCTCACGACGCCCGACACAGAATTGGATCCATTCGAAGTAAACGTTGCAGAAACTGTTTCTTGACACTCCAGATGCCCTGAAATCATAATCTTCGTCAACGTTCATATGGAAGACTGGGTCAACGTCTGCATAGTTTTTATCTAGGGTCGATTGCACCGCATCCACGATAGCATCAGTTGACAGCCACTCCTCCAATTTGGGAGATCGAATGGCATAATACACAATGCTCTGAAAACCAGAACAAGTGTACACATTAAACAGGACAGAAAAACAAAGACCGGAATCAAAAATCGCACATCAATCCAATGGTTCGCCACGTACCTTTACATAATAAGTCATCAAAACTTTTCGCAAATCAAAAACTTGAAACATTGACGCTGCACTATTATCCGAAATGCTGTAGCCTTCGAGAACATATTTGGTGGCAACTACCTCCCAAGCCAACCAGCGCTGATTAAAAGCTGCGTTAATCGAGAGCATGTGAGGAAGGTGTCCGGGCTCACAGCAACAACAACCTGAAGCAGAAAGTAATCATTCGTTAGAGATTTTCGTTAAAGAATATTTGTCGGAAAAATATGCAGAAGTTGCATTACCATCATCTTCTTCAACGCCCTCACAAATCGCTTCCACTTCTCGTTGTTGACAATATGTACCTAGAGATGAAAAAACGAAGAAAATGTAATCAATTGCCTCATTATTACTATGAGCCAGGGTACTATTTAGGTACAAAAGACCAACCTCTAAATTCCAATCCCCTCATTTGAAAGGTCACCAATCCATTGCCGACTTCTGTTATGTGAACTAGACAATTGAGGTAGTCGGAGGCAAGCACAAAACAATCCCCTTGGACCACGTTCCCCCAACGCCCAAGCATCAAGTCGCCGCAAAGGCTGTGCTGCAACGATCGGGCCAGATGTTCATAAAAGATAGAGTTCAAATTGTTATCGTCGGCTCCAGGATTGCGCTCTAGGTGGGTGGAAAGCCTGGTGTTCGTGTGATCCACACGTTTGGTGCTAAATTAAAATGGGAAGAAAGATGGCAAACAAACATTTGCATTTAACAAAAATAATACACGTCAAATGCACACAATTAAACACAACACTAAGTCCTCACTTGTAGTCTCGTTCCCAGAACTTTACAGGTCGCACATACGATGTAATGAAAATGGCACTTCCTAAGATTGGGTTCAACGGTGTTGACAAGATGGCCGAAATGGCTGCTTGTACAAAGAGCATGGCAGAATCTGAATGAGCAATGAATTAAGGAAATTGCGTCCAAAAAAAAATACACTGATCATGTATCGAAGGAAATTAAAATTATTCATCGAGGCAAAAGGATACGTGGCACGCTGAATGGTTGTGCAAAGGCATGAAAGGCAGAACCCCAAGTGATTTGCCATGGAGCGATATAGGTGATGACAAAGCGCACTTTGAGAAGTAATTCATAAAACTGTAGAAACAAAAATGAGTTAGTTTTTTTTTTTTGGAAAAGCGCAAACAGCATGTGATGAGCAAAATACAACCACGTGGTTGAACTTGCCTTACTAAGGATGGTACTCATAATAAAATAATCGATAAGAAACGTTTCTGATGCCTTGCGGTAATCAAATTCAAAAAAGAGGAAAGTGAAAATGAGGGTTTGATGTTGGCGTGAAGTGTCAGAGAAGGCGAGTCGAAGGCACTTGAGGCTCGCAACAACTACTACAAGGGAACCGCCACTGCAATGATAGAAAGTATCTTTTGTGAATTATCGAACTACATAAAGGATGAGGATTTTTTTCCCTTATGAGCGTGTTCCCCTACATAAACCTTTGGATTTTAAACACTTACTAGATTCCAAATTTGTTCACAATGTCAGGTGAATCACGAGTTAAGGCACTTAGAAACACCACTGGGTAGATGATGTTGCGCTCCACAAACCACAGCCATGCATACATCTTCTCAAACCACATAACTTTGGCTTCATCTGCAGATAATGAAATATTACAACACTGCAAGGTTCATCAATATCGACTTATAAACTATTTTTATCTATTTAATACCATGGACTTCAAACTGCCTGTATTCGTGTGATTTACACAATGGGTGAGAACAGCACAGCCACGGTAGCTGCTTGCGCAGCTGAGGAATGAGGTAATGAAGTACTATCCCCAAAAATGCAGCAATGCCATATAAAATGTAACTAAGCAAAGGCTGTAGATATAAAAAAATGTAAATTTAAATTAAACTGTTGATATGAAACAGGGCAAAAGTTTGCATTTTACAATCCTACCTGCAAAGTGGTAAAAACTGTGCTAACGTGAACTGCAAATACTAGAACAGCCGTCAATGGGCACACAATGATATCGGAACGAAGTCGATTTAACTGAAAACAATTAACAGTGAATTATTAAAATAGAAAGATTTAAATTTGGAAAATGTATAAAGGCCAACAAAAATGCTCCAAAATCCAATGGCATGCCATTAACAAGATAGCTTAAATAATGACCATAGGTACTTGAAAGGTCATTAATATCTACTAGCCTGTGGTCAAATTCGTGGTATTTTGAATGGATCATTTATTTGCACGATTATGTTTTAATGTAGGTTTTGAAACCATATTTCAATGAAAAAACTAACCACAGTGCTTCTCAATTTTAAAGGCAGCGGATCTAGTAATTCTCCCTCTTTAGAAGCCTCATTCGATTCTGCTTCCTCATCAGACAGGACTTGGTTCTTGATTAGTGACCTGTTACAAATAAAAAATGTAATCAAACAAATTAAACTTTGATCATGGGACTGGCTACGTTCTAAACTAATTCACTTAAACACAATTGTTTGGGCTAAATTGGACACCATGTGGACAGGAAGTAGGTAGGATGAGGGGAGGGGAAAGTGAATTTTTGAAGGAATTTCGTGGACGTCCATTTTAAATGGCCCCTTTGTGCAAAAGAAACAACCTTGCATGCATTAATAGACGAGAAATCAAATGGATCCAAGGCATAATTAAAATTACCAGAGTACACTCGGATCACTGGCACTTCGACTGAGGTGGTATGACAACGACACTAGCAGTCCACAAAAAATAGAGAAAATGATGTGTTGCGAATTTGTGTGTTCCTGCAAGTAATAATTTCTTAAATTAACGTTTAATGTTATTTTCATTTTTTTTAGCAATTTATTTTTAATTAGACTTACCCTGAGACCACCACATGCAAAACCGTACAAAATTCCAACTGCCAGAATACTGCGAAAAACGCAGTAAAAAGAAGATGTGAGACCTGTGACAGCTAAATAAAAGAAGATGACTTTCATCAATAACTTGGAGATATCAAAGAAATGCTCGCTGATATTTAAAACTGGCCATACCGCTGCCTCCAAATATGTGAATATCAATTTGTTCCATCAGATACATCAGAAATGTATTGATCTGAGGTAAAAGTCCCAAGCTAAAAATGACCGGAAAGCACAGCAGGAAAACTGTAAGGAATGAAAATAAATCTTGAAATTAGATGCCCCATATGCGTTTGCAAATATTGCATTGCTAACATGGGCAAATAAAAAACATTAGTAAATGTATGAAATGCAATGCATTACTAAATCAATAATGAACTTCTAAAGATGCTCAACCAATTCTATTTGAAAATATTTTTTTTTCTTTCAAGCTTAAGATATGGTATTGAACAGAAAAAAAAAAACTTTCCTACCTAAAAGAAGGTCACGAAAGAAGAAGAGGATCTGTTGGTTGGTGAATTGCAGGCCATAGATTTCAAAGGCATCGTGGTACACGCCATGATCGATAACAACTTGCAAAATGATAACCAGTGCGCAGCATATGCAGAAGTAGAGGGGACGACTAAACACCACAACTCTGTTATAACCCTAAAAACAATTTCAAAAGTTTAAACCAGCGCAAATAAGAAAATCTATGCTATAAAATTTCATGCAATTAAAGCTTACATGAATTGGGGATGATGCATCGGGTTGAACACTCTAGAAAATGATTTTAAAAGAAAACATAAGTAAAAGCCATTTACTATACAGATATATGCAAGAGTTTTGCAGAAAATGTGGAATAAATTGTTTTGGTAAGCCACCCCAGGTCTTAATACATTAATTTGCATCACATTTTTAAACGCGATTAAAGTTGCAACGAAGGTCGCATTTCTTTTGATCAGGTGATTACTGGCTACCTTGATCGAACTTGGAACGTTTTACTGAAACTATTTCATTTAATTTCCAGCGCCTTGCTCTCTAAAAATCTACTTGGATTCCTTGAATATCATGAAAATAACTTACCTTACATAATGAATACTGACAACTTGCGATCACAAAACAAAAAAGGAAAATCCAAAAATCATGAAAGTATTCCATTGATAACAAGCGTGCTCCTAAAGCGCCAACTAGTACTGCTAGGAATACAGCTAAGATGTTCTCCAATACTGATAAATTTCTAAAAAAAATAAAGAGCAAATAGACATAGATTAAAAACTAGTTATTTTCATACCCTGGAATAAAATGTACAAAGGACAGTAAAAAATTCTTATTACAATCAAGTCAACTTACCTATCGAGCATTGCGAGCAGATCAAGTCGATCGAAGCGAATTTTAATGTGCTTGCAAGGAAACAATGAAAACTTGTAAAAAAACTTTGGCTTGTGGCGATTTTCGTCGAACCGAAGCTTGTTGGTAGAGCTGCCGTCAGTGTCGGTGCCCCCTTGTGAGCTGGAGCCACGAGAGACGCTCACTTCAGCAATGGGCATACCTAAACTTGTTCTAGTTCGAAAATCTAAATTGCCCATGCCCATAAATTGGGAAAAAGGAGGCCGCAGCGGGCGAGACGTTGTGCTAGAAGTAACAAGTGGGTGCGCGAGTATGGCACTGCGTGGCTGTAATGTTTCGGCTTCAGAGGCAGCAGCAGGAGCAGTTGAGTGGGGATTCAAAACTGTGTATGGACTATCTAAAATAACGGTGGAGCCAGAACTAGAGGAGCATTGAGATGCCATGTCCCTATATTAAAAAGATTATTGCGAATTAGCACAAATTCTCATAACTTGATGCCAAAAAAGCCATGAAAAAACAAGCCTCATCCTACTCGTCATTGCCCATATTTTGTCTAGGAAACAAAAGCAGCCATCACAAGAGATTGTGAAACGTTCAATCTCAAGGGGATACTAAAAAATAATTAATCTTGAAACTGAGTCTCGTGAAGGCACATAAAATCCCTTGATGTTGTAAACACTAAGTTTTCTTGTAATTTATGCTGTAAACACAAGACATTCTTGTCGTAATTTATAGTAAAGACGAAGTTTTTTTGCATTTATACATGTGATATACTATTTTTGTATTTTTGGGCCTTCATGAGGCTCCGTACAATTTCAATGTTGGGGGAAAGTTCTGTACGTAAAACTCCGGTGAAGCACATGATGATGGACAACTAGTATAAAACGTTGTGTACATATATAATAAAATGTTGAGTTTAAAATTTCCAAATCTCGCAGTTTGTAATCCATTTAAACTACAATTACTTCAAAAATTTCAAATATAAAAAACAGTACAATTTCTTTTGCCAATTTTACCCAACTTGAATTCCAGAAATTAAAAGGTAAACAAAAAGTGTTCACATTCATTTTTGTTACACCAATCGAATCATCGAACTCACCATTTAGGTTCCGATTTAAACACGGTATGCAGCACTCTGGAGTTCGACAGGGTAACCAGATCCGTGGCTATGCCGCTGCTGTTTTCGTCAAACGTGTAGGTTAACCAGTTCCCTCGTTCATCCTGAAAACAGTGGACAGCTCCAGAGGTTGTGTCGTTATGAGAACTGGCCAGGTGAGTGCCAGGGCTTGAAAGTACCGATGCCAAGGCTACCAAAGGTGGGCCTGGTCCTCGATCTCTTGAAGCAGAAGAACAAGAAACTGATCCAGAACCAGATCTCCATCTGCTCCTCGTTCCATTGCTTTTGGAATGCAAAAACATGGAAAAAATGAGATTTTCCCAAAAGTTAATTCTGAACCCAATACAGAACATTTTCTTTGCAAGATTATTTTTCAAGTGTTAACAAACTGAAAAAATAAAATTTAATGAAGTTCATTAATTAGAAATAGGATCTGGCGAGTGCAAAACAATTGTCTCAGTTTAGCTGTCAATTGCAAAATTGACCTGGTAACTATTGAAAATTTCCCCACTGTATATTTAGCAGTCTGCTACTACCAATAAAGCAAAACCTATAATAAAGAGAAGAAAAAAACGGGCTAACCTTCTCTGAAGTACAGATGGCAAAAGTGAAGAAAGTTCAGCAGATCCATTGGATGTAGTACAGCTATTACTCCTGCCTGCATGATGCCGACGCCTGTGCAAGCTCAACCTGTGTTGTTTACTAGTTTTCATTTCTAAATCAAATTAAAACATCCAAGATGAAGCAAAGTAAAACGTGTAGCCAATTTGAAAAGTGCTCGTAGATGTTTTTTTAAACCATTACCAGCATTGTCGCCATCCTTCTCGGACGTAGACTCGGTCTCAGGACTTCTTTCAGTTTCCATTTTCCCTATTTCGGTTTCCCTTTTCTTATGGTTATCCTCGCGTTCTGGTGAGTTTTTCTTATTGAGAAGAACCAAGATTTTCCTGATATCCTTCTCAGTGCCACTTTGGCAAGGTGATTGAACGCTATCGCCAGCGGCAGAATCCTCATTTGTTAGCTGCGGCAATGGCCTACGTTTTGGTATGGCTCCTAAATTGGGTTTAGTTCTTAGTGGCCAGCTATCTCCCGAAGACGACAGCGCAGCCAAACTAAGCTCGGATGGTATGCTCCCTAAGCTGCCATCTGCTTCAGCTAACGGAGGATTGGTATCTTGAAGGTTTTGCAAATAAGAGAGAACCTCTTCTTCATACCCTTAAATAAAATTTAGTATTACACAATTACGTCAATTGCTAGTTTACAACAATATGAACTCAATGTGCGATTACACGAAATTTGGGATTGCCAGAAAATCAGTAATAACAAGAGGTCAAACAGTTTGAGCAGTTTTGGATTTTAGCTGATTTTAATTTCAACGAAGTGACTGCACCTACTGTATCATTTAACTCATAAATGTGTAATGCAAACAAAAGGAGACCTGGTTTGAATGATGGTAAACTAACCACAGTATATTTTCAACCCACATCAAAAAGAATCTGACAACGTATATGTAAATGCTTCCCTACCTGAAGTAGATGTTTCTTCATCTGGGCTGAAGACACATTCTAGACCAGTACCAGCTTCCAAATCCTGGCAGTCATCGACAATACTGGCAAGCGGCAACTTGAGATTGTTTCTGGACACTAGCGAGTTGTGGGGCTTTTCGGCCACTTTTTGACTAGCTTCTGGATTATTTTCCCGAGCGGAGGTGCTGTGCATGGGAAAGGGGAGAAACGGGAGTGGCGTCATAGTGGAGGACGGAGGATGAGACGTGATAGCCGAGGAACTTGCATTGTCGTTTGTCTTGGATGAGGAACTGTTACCCTCTGCCTCCACTTGAGTCGAGTTACTGATACCGCGGGAATGTGACGAGTTTTTGGAAGATGTGCCGAAGACATTAACATCCTCTGGGATGGGATGGCCATCGCTTCCACCCGAGTTACCACACAAAGAGGCCTTATCTTTTGGGCAATTTGTCACCGGCCCTCTCAGAGGAAGATAAGCGTCGAAGTTGAGATCAACGCCCAGAAGCTTCTCTAAATCCTTTTTGGCACAATTCTCGATGCCACCTGTCCTTTCGTCGCTCTCGTTGTGACGGCATTCGCCGCACGCCTTTTCCGAAGACCTCCGGGCGGCTTTGCCGGTGTTGGCATCTCCAGGGCATTTATCACAGTTGCTGGAGGAGGCCGAATCCAAGGACTGGTGCCTTGCCAGAAATCCTCCCCAGATGGTGCCCCAGTCTTTCCGCACGCCACTGCCTGCACCGAGTCCACAGCCCACCACACTGCCTATCTCTGCCCTATCGAACTGGGAGGTCGAGCCACCGCTCTGAAGCTCGTCCGTCGACTCTGCAATAGGGTTTATGTCCTCACTGAAGCTGGAACGCAGCAAGAAGTCAGAACTCCGACCAGCGGAGGGCCCCTTGCTTCCCCGTCCACTCATTTGGTGACCTTGGAACAAACGATTGTGGGGAGGATGGTTGGCACTGTCAAACACTTCCAAGCCTCCTGGGTGAGAGTGAGGCAGAGGTCCAGTTTCCAATGCGCTTCGTGTCCTTCTGACCAATTTCTTCTCTCGATCCCGTCGGGGATGTTTGGAGTAACCTGACCCACGTCGGGCATTAACATTTTCCAAAACAAAGCCCAGCTCGAGTGAACCTGTTTCCTTGGAAACTGCTGCAGATGATGCATTGCTACTGCCCGGAAGGCTAAGTGCAAGGTTGGATACATTTGAAAAACGGCGGCCCCCTGGTACGATGCCTCCACCGCCCACTGAGGTAGACATGGACGACGCTGCTCCCAAAGACACACTGGGCTGTTGATGGGATCGCTTTTCTGCAAAAAGCTTCCCAAGAGTAACATCGCTTGGTTTTGGAGGGTGGATATCTATAAAAAAAAAAATTAAAAAAAATGTATGACATGATAAGCTCCTAAACCAGTGTCATTGCAACATATATACAGTACGAAATCCTTCTTACCTGTAGAAGATTGTCCGAGAGGATGGCTTTGCCCTTCTCCTATGACAACAACATCATCTAAACAGGCCAAGGAATTGCTGACAACTAGAAAAAGTATTAAATGAACATTGGTAATGAACATTAAGCAAGAGGGAAAAAATAAGTGCTTGCAGCATCTGTAGTTTGCACACAACAACCTTGATTAATTATTCAAAAATTGATGTTCTTTGTCAAAGTCTTATGTTAGTGATATAAGCAGTGTTTAATGAAATGCCTACATAAAATTTTATTTGCGTTTTTTTATGTCTTGCTTCACAAGGACAAAAATAATCCAAACTAATTGCACCGTAGAACGTTATAGAAATAAAATCTTTAACACATACTTGCTGCAAGAATTGATCTCACCAACTGCTTGTGATCAAGTTAACTCGTCATTTCAGGAAGTAACAGTGGTTTATTAGTGCATATTGTTTGTTTAATATTGTTACTGATGCAAATTACATCTGGTATGGCATGAGAGGAAATTCTTTTAAAGAGTTCAGGTTAGCGTGCAGCTGATTTTTAGAGGAGAATTTGCCTCCCCCACATGCATTGCCATCATTGCATCTGCCTGCAAACAACCGTGATAAACACAGTTAATCTAGCAGACTTGGTCAGGAATCGAACCCAGGTCTTCCGGTTGCTAAGCAGATAGCGAAAACTACTAAACCACCTAGCACGATAAATTAGTGCATGTGATTTATGTTTATGCTGGCGCCACCCAAATATGGTCACAGACTAGAGGCAGACGAGTTTACACAGACTACATTTTTTTAAATACTCTTTCCAACTCTGACATGTTTGAAACCTTTTTGCGGCAGTGGAGATCTGAAGAATTTTCCGACAAAACAATCGTTCTAGTGGTTTTACTAATCTAAACTACTGCAATTGCAACCACCAAAACAATGAAAAGAAATATTCTCGAGATACTTTTCGCTGCAGTATTTTATCAAAGCATTGCTGTAATAGCCTTAAGGCATATCCTATTATTCAATTCGAGTCTTGACAAGTATAAGGGTATAACAGCGCGAGCAGACTCACCATCGTTTGGTCGTGCGAGGTTTTCTGTGCAATTAACAACGGTTTCAGCTCTATGCACGTTTGCAGTTTCGATAATTGGCTTGAGTGGTCCATCATCTGAGCTTTCTGAACTATTGTTACGGTGAACATCCACCTTAAGATCTGCACTCGTGGAAGATATTAAATAACATGACCCTGAGAAATTCATAACGAGCTAAAAAAATGAACATAATTGAGCTCTTACCTATTGTGCTACTCCTGGGTTTACTGTTACAATCTGAATGATTGAGCTGAGAAAGGCATTGGCAATCCAAGTTTCCAGTGGTTGGCAAGGGCTGATGGGTGGGGGCAGTTTCATCCACAAACGAATTGCGTGAACTGCATTGGACTGGAGGAGTGCTGCTAGCCCCTTTTGCATTAAGTACTTGCATCTCAATTCCTTCATGTACACTTGGGAGCATAATACAATTATTAGATAAGTTTAATTAGTTTCCAAATTAAAATACCAGAAAATCTGCACGAAATTGCCTAACTCCTGGTGGCACATCATAAAAATTATTTTTTCTCAGCAGCATACTTTACAAAAATGCAAAAACATGCTCACCTTCTGCTTCTCCTGCTAGGAGAATCTCTGTTGTTATTTTCTCGATCTCCAATTTTGCTATGACTGTTGCTACTTCCTCCACTGTTGCTACTACTGCTGTCTGTTGCTTCTTGTAGACACTCACTAGTATCAAACATGACATGAAGCCTGTAGTTAGTCACCTTAATGGTCGTGAAAAGGATAATGATGACTATGCAGTACACGCCCCATAGCAGGTATGATGGTGGAAAGCACTATTTAAGAAAAAAACGATAGGATCAGTAAATGTTTTATGCCAGCTGTGCATTTATTAAAATGGCTACCAATCAACACTGTTTAAAACATTTCAATAAAGATATTGTTCAATTTTCAGACATGTTATTCCTGTAAGCTTCAAACCCCAGGCTGTAGGAGTTAGGAAAATTAAAAGACTCCAGCAATTTGTATCATTGCAAAACCGTGCTTCAACACAACTTTTGACCTATACACCACCGATTCTTTTATTGCAATTTTATGGAACTGTTGCATGCATTTTTTATAACAAAATATCGTTAAACTTGAATCATGTCATCCATTGTTGTGGCTGCTGTTGGTTTAAGGTACTAACTAAGTCACAGAACATTTAATAAACTGACAGGATAGATGCCTAGTATACAAGTTAGGGACCTTCTCCAGGTATTTGGAAATGGATCCATAACTTTTTTCACTAATAGCCATATAAATCATGAGTCGAAAATATCTAGTTGATAAAGATGGCAAACAGTTGTTGTTTGGTGGTTTTGAAGGGCACGCTGGCAACTACTGTAATGCCATTGAAAGTGTAGTGTCATGGTGATGTGGCTGAAAAGAGTGCCACACTATGCATTACAATGCCAGATATGAAATAAAGAAAGGTAGGCTTCTTAGCTTGGTGACAGCAGAATATGTAATTATCTCAAACAAGACATAACAGATTTCCCTGAACTAAGTTCAGAGTACAAAAAGATGGTAACTTGACTGATTGCTGTCCTCCTTGGTAAAAAGTAACTATTGCAATCTAGGTTTAGAATGGTAAATTTGAAAGAAAACCTAGTATTTTTAAAGGTAATGGCCAATGGGTCTGCAAAGTGGAGCACGTGCCACTTTTGAAAAAAAAGATGAAACTAACCATCAACGTCATGAAATATCAGAAGAAAAAACTTAACTCTGGAATGCATCATGCATTAAATATTGATTGCATAATTACAAGTCCTGAAAACATGCTGTACAGTTGCTACAACATGCAAAATCTTCCAAAGTCTTTCAAGGTTAAATTAATAACAGTAACAGAGGGTATTTGCTCATAAATACAAGTTGCAACCTCTCCGTAATTAATCCTCGTGCCTTACAATGGATAACAACGAAACATTTGTATTAGACCTATTAGTTCTAAAATGCTTTGTTCTCAGTAATCAGGATTGTGATTAAAAACTACTAATTGAATCTCTCCTGTGTTATTTCCATGTTGGTTTATCTGCTATCGGTTACTGTTTATGCGACTCAATACATCCTGTAATTGCACCAAACACTCAAAATCTCACAAGCTGCCGCGCTGATGTCAGTGACATGGGACAATAGTTAATGAGGTTTATTGCACTGCCAAGTTTCAAAATTGGACAGCACATTTTTTTCTTTCCAGTCATGTGGCAGTGCACACCTGAATTTATGGACTGTTGCAACAATCCATCCAGGTAGGGTTTTTTTTTCAGGGAGTGTAAGCGCGAGATCCCAGAACAGAAAGCCAGATTAAACAAATTAACTTTCAAGTGAAGCAATGCCAATCCAACTGGCAACTGGAGTTAAATTTTCAGCATTCAGCAGGTTTCAGCAAAAGTTGCAGGTGAAAGAAGTGACATTGTCTAATTATGCATCTACAGAAGTGCAATGATATGGACAATGGCGCTTCTGCTATCCATTGGTATGATAACATTTAGAGAATTGCGTCCAACCTTACAGATGCTCGGCATGTCCATCCACTGCATGGCTTAGGGAAGATTCTTGACTTAAAAACCCATAAATAACGAAGAAATCACATGGGGCTGTGTTAGGTCAGGTGGCCATGGACGCCAGTGAATTAATCATCTTCAAGTACAGATCAAATTCTTCAGATTAATGTCTTCCACGTCACCAGGGGTGGACATAGAAAGCAAACTTAGATAGATTCATGCGCCTGTCTGTTGAGCTCTTCTTGGCTAGCGTAGGTATAGATTTTGGAAATCATGGATAGACTTGCGGATATGGTACCTACATGTTATTTGCACATATAGTTGAAAACAAATTCCAGCAAGCAAATTTACACATTTTCAGCTATGTTAATGACACGACTAATACACTTGAAGCACATAAATAAATTCCATATAAACCCATGCAAGATTAAAAAACCATTACCATTAACCATGGTTTATTCAAGTACAAATAGTTTTTGAAAAATGCATTTATAGAGCGACACTTGTTGTTATCTTCGTAATCATATATCTAACCATTGTTACTGAGGCACAAGAGCATTAAAGGGCCCTATAAATTAAATAAAAGACAATTTGACATTATACCACAATGTGGTTGCACAAGCCTTATCGTACAAATCTTTCAATCTGATTATGCTGTGGTGATATTTACTAAAAATTGGATAACCATGTTGTTAATGTGGTGTTCAATCAATGGTGTTTTTTTGGGAAAAATCACGATCATCGTATACATGCAGCTGCTTACAAAACCAAATCTCTACTCAAAATTTAACATTAATAAAAAGTAAAAGATTCAGTTCAAGTACACTTTCTATATAGGAATCTTGACCACTAACTTCTCCAGGCACAATTTTTAGCCTCAAATCGATTTCTGGGAACGATGTTAATTCCTGTATTTGTCCAAAAGCATTTATGATAACTTCGTGTAGTCTAGTCCATGTTGAAATTATTTTATCTGCATTTCGTCAGGAACTTAAATTGTTGCTCTATGCACATGCAGTTTATAAAACCTCAATGAGGAAATTGATTATCAATAGAAATATCATCATTGAAATTTCTGGACAACATCCAAATTATTTAAGAAACAACAGTTTTCGGTTAGTTTTCGGTTAAAGATGATGGTGTCATATACACATATATGTAGATCCTATGTAGATATATGTAGATTAAAAGAAACTTGAATAATATAGCAATGCAATTGATATGATAGCCTCTTGACAATCATATCAGTGTGCTTAATTTTAATAGCCTTGCTTGATATTATCCAAATTAACATTTTGTGGAGGTGGAAATTACCTAGTATGTAGGCCAGTCACACTTAAAAAGTTATCGCAATACTTAGAAAAACGGGAATCGGCCCAATTATTTAGAGATTGATTATGCCTATATATTTTATAAAATGATTAGTTAATAAATTAATGGTAAACATATTGTGCTCATTACCTCCCAGATGCAGAATTTCAGTGATATAAAAAACTGTCAAAATAATTAATAAATTCAAGTTTTGCAGCACTCAGCAGTAAGGTCAATGGGGGGGGGACCTGATTGACCTATTTGTAAATTTAAAAAAGGCCGGTATAAGTAGTACTACAGTGTTACCATATGGTATGATAGAATCTAGCCTTAAGCCTCCAAAAATTCAGATAATCCTAATTACTTGTCTAGCATCTCCAAGGTTTTGAGATACTGAACATGCCGCATTTTATCATACACTGTAACTAGTACTGAAAAATGTAACCTTTTTGATAATCGTTAATATATAAGATACTCAAAGGTTAGTGGTACATTTTTCAAAGTTCAACAAAGCTTTGCCTCTTACAGTAGTTATAAAAACCCAGTCGAAATACGTACTGCATTTTTAGAATATGTATATATTTGAGAAAAAATAAAAGTATACCTACACTGTAAACGGAAAAGGTACACATGTCGAGCTTTGGAGGTACAGACGTGTTGTAACAAAATAGGTACCCTATGGGTACATAAATAACGTTACACATGTACCCCTTACATTTGTTCCTTAAAGTGTACCCCTGGGTACATATTGAAGTAGCGCTGGTACCCATGACATATGGACCTTTCAGTGTCCCTCAGGGTACATTTGTATGTAACATTTGTCCCTGTAAAGAAAATTGGGAACACTTTGTTGTGCTCAATTATGTTCCCTGAAAGTGTTTCCCTAAAATTGCATTCCTAATGAATTAACAAAAAAAAATGTAAGAAATATAGAAGTTTTATTAAACCAATGATATAGTACATGTTCAATACTGTGCCCTGCAATATTTTTAGTTCTAATTTGGCATAGAAAAATTCCACATCCAAATGAATACTCTGCAATAAACAGAACAAATATTAGTACATGTTTTAATTTAATGTTGATACAAATTTTAAAAGTAAAATTTGGGTGTTTTTGAGAATTTCGAACATGCTAAAAAATTCAGAGTAAATGAGCAGAGAGATTTAACAACTTGATTAACAAGGGGCAAATACAAAAAAACGAAACATACATAACGAGCATGGACATTTAAAAAATTGATTTATAAGGATAATGCAAAGAAAAAAACGAAACATATACATAACTTAGGCCTTTATCAGGCACTGTACACGTTTTAATTAAGTGAGAAGAAACTCCAAACAATTACAAGTTCTGTTAAAGGCCTTAGTTATGTATGTTTCGTTTTTTTGTATTTGCATGTTTGAATTACTCATAAACACTTAAATTTTCTTTTAAAAATGGCATCAACATTACTACATTATGGAAATAAATAGAACATATAGCAAATAACGTTAAAA
>JAQGAE010000460.1:0-36447 GCA_034696685.1 Julus scandinavius | reverse complement strand
TTGGTTTTTTTTTTTTTTTTTTTTTTTTTCCACGTGCTGCAGTTTGCTGATAAGTTTGTAATATTTGTCAGATTCTTTGTTCGGCCGATCCCAAACTCTTAAAACTAACCCCACACGACAACGAAATTTACGAGGAATTCACTAAGCAATTTCCAGATATGAAATTAGAGATTTTAAGCGAGGATGAACTTAAGAGTGAAGAGGCAAAACAGGTAAAATCTTTTTGCATAGGTAATTAAAACCTATCTTTCCACATAAACATTGGGGTGTTTTTTCAACTATGTTATCATTTTCAGAAATGGAGGCCATTTTGCAACAAATTTGAAGGTGTAGTTGAAGATTTTAACTATGGCACATTGTTAAGAATAAATGCAAAGGAAGAATTCAGCGAGGAGAATACTATATTAGGTACAGTTATACGATTTTTATTTCAGATTAATTTATGTGCCATTGACTTTCGAACTTGCTAATTTGCACAAACATCTTCCAACATTTTAGTGACGAGAATCCAGTTTTATGCAATAGAAATTGCTAGAAATCGAAGAGGAGATAATGACTATGTATGTCATTGGTTCAAATCAAAGGCGGCAACTCCAGTCTCCAAATAAGTGTTCTCTCGACTGCTGTTTTTGTACTTTAAAATACTATTAAACTTTTATTTTAATTTAAATTTTGACAAAACGCTATCTGATGTTATCATTGATCAAACCTGGAAAATAGGTTGTGGTTGTTTATTTGTTGTTGGCACAAATATGTGAATCTACTGGCTAATTGGGTTATCCAAAATTATTATAGTAAAATATTGCAATTGGTATATATGTTATAAGGTTTTTGGTATATTAACAAATTTTTCAAACGTGTCAGTATGTGACTGTATTTCTTCTTGTTTACATACCAAATTTTAGTGGAAATAATTCGTTTTTTGTATGATAGATTAAAATATTCTGAACATGTAATAGTTGGCATCTAGCCAGATACATGTATGGATGGTTGCTCTTGCATGCCTACATGTTTTTCTGAAAAAACCTTGAGCAAGTTGTTGCCCTGGAATTGCCATGGTAACGACCTTGAAAGCAATTTAGACACGTTTTCTAGCTTACGTCATAGATCGATTTAAAATGAAGTAGTGTTGTGAGGCGTTGCTCGAAACTGCGAAGCTGAATTGAGAATTTCTAAAACGTTTTATAGTCGGTATGCATAAAATCTAATTTCTTTCTTATCTACCTGATTATCAGAATTAGTGATAAATGTATCTAATTTTTTATAAAAATACTTCACCGTGGCACAAGTTGCTTTTTGATGTGGTATCTTAACTGTTTTGTTAGTGATGTGAGTCAGTTTGCACAAGGGATTCCCTTGAGATCAAATGTGGGCGCCTAAAATATTATTGTTTGAATCTAGAATATATTATTTATTGTCTTTTTGAATACAGATTTTAAATACACAATCCATCTTATACTTTTGAGGTACGTTTAAATATGGTTAAAGAATGATTTAAATATATTTGAAAGCTTTGATTGCCATTCACATTAGTTTGATTATTTAGCAAAACATGCCACCTAAATCTTCTAAAACGACATCGAGGAAAAGAGCCATCAAAACACCCGTGGAAGATGAAGAGGACACGAGTGATTTCAAACTCATGACTGTGGCTGCGCTGAGAAAACTTTGCACAGAGAGAGGGCTGGAAGTCAAGGGAACCAAAGATGTGTTGGTTAAAAGATTAGCAGAAGATGATGAGGAAAATGGTGAACCACAAGTGAAACTGAAAAGGGAACCAAGCTTGAATACTAGGATCAAGAAAGAAATGGATAAAAAGGCGGCAATGCCCTCGAAGCGTAAATTCAAAGTAGACGAGCAGTTTTCGAACTCAGCTTCTTATAATGTAATTATTAGTTATTTTATTTGGCATTTTGATTTTAGACATTTGACTTGGAAGTTTGTCCGATGCACGCCGTGTAGTTTATATCTTCAGTTTATTGATAATAGAAGACAATTTTTATTTATGCTGTTTAGAATAGTGTTGCAGTATTTGCACAAAATATAACTTTGATTCATATTGGCTTGTCGGGCTCAAAACTCATTTTCTTCAGTGTTAATTGTACAAATTGATTATTTTTAGGTATACGAAGATTATTCTTGTATGTTGAATCAAACTAACATCAGCCAAAATAACAACAAATATTACGTTCTCCAGTTATTGGAAGGACCAAAAACTGATTATGTAGTGTTCGTTCGGTATGGAAGAGTTGTAAGTGTTTTTTTTTATATATATGTATATTTTTTTCAGGCATTCATTTTACCTATGTTGTTATATACCGTATTTTACGGACTATAAGACGCACTTTTTTCTTCAAAAAATTGCCTAAATTGCTTAAAAATTGAGGTGCGTCTTATAGTCCGTAAAATATGGTGTTGTGTATTACGTATTTCAATATTTATAGTAAAATCTTTGTTTTTTTTTTGTTGTAATTTTTCCATTCACTCCCAGGGTGAAAGCGGGATGCTGTGGATGAATAATTATAAAATATTAGATGCTGCTTTGAAAGAATTTAAGAAAAGGTTTAAAGCAAAGACAAAGAATGACTGGGATGAAAGGGAAAATTTCAAACCTGCAGATGGAAAATATACGCTGCTAGATATGGCTGACGACGACGATGATGAGGAGGAAGAAGAGGAAGAGGACGTAAAGCCGCCTAAAATACTTGGCCCAAATGAGGTAGCTCAAAAATTGTTGGCATTTTCCTCGAATATGACTACTCTTTGTTCGCTCGTCGCTTTATCGAAATAAATTGTTTCATGTGTGAACAGTTGTACAAAGGCGAACAGTACGAACCATGCTCATTAGATGCCAAAACTAAAGCCTTGATTGGTCTAATATTTGATGATGATATGTTTAAACAATCGATGCAAGCGATGGATTTAGGTATGGTTGCGATCGATTATTTGAAAAATTACTTGTAATTCATTGCGTATTTAATTGTTTCGTATTTTTTTAATACTCGTACAATCGTATAATCAGACGTTAAAAAGATGCCGCTTGGCAAGCTGAGTAAGGCACAGATTTCCAAAGGATTTGATGCTTTGGTCGCGTTGGAACAAGCCATCAAGGCGCAGAAGGTTCGGTAAAAATCTGACAAGTTATATTTTAATTCTTTGCATACGGTATCTGAATTATATGCTGTTTAATTATTCATAGCCGAAGCCCCAAATTCAGCAGCTGACAAGCACATTTTACACGCTAATCCCTCATTCGTTTGGACGCCAAGTGCCACCTATGATTGATACGCTAGTACTGGTTCAAAAAAAGAAGGATATGTTATTAGTTTTGAGCGATATTGAATTGGCGCAGTGCATGCAGAAAGATAAGAAAGCAGTAGATGCGGTAAGTTCGGAAAATTCATTCTTAAATATGATACAAGTAGCAATGGAATTCTAAGAATCCTAAAAATGCTTTTATCGGTGATTTCAACGTATCTTGTTATTCTATGTGCAGTCCAATACAGCCAACTTGAAACCCCATCCTTTGGATGAGAAATATTCACTTCTGGGGTGTAAATTAACACTTTTGGGAGAAAAAACAAATGAATTTAAGGCAAGTGCTATTCTAATTTTAATTGGTTAAATTCGTGGGTACAAATTGATATGACAGTTTTGTTTAATTCTTTTACAGGTGATTAAAGCGTATGTTGAGAAAACTAGCCGGCAAAACACAAAATTGAAAGACGTTTGGATCGTAGACAGAGTTGGCGAAGTACGCTTTCTTCCTCGATTATCGTGAATTAAACATATTTCAAGTGCACTGTAATAATTGTCGACTTTTATTTGCAGGATAAAAGATTCAAAAGTCACGATAATATAAAAGAGCGGAAACTTTTATGGCACGGGACAAACGTAGCTGTTGTTGCCGCCATTCTTAGCAGCGGCCTGCGCATTATGCCACATTCTGGTGGTAGAGTGGGGCGGGGCATTTACTTTGCGTCTGAACAGGATAAATCGGCTGGTTATGGTTAGTACAAGTTGTTCTTCCATATTTGTTCTGTTTGCATTCTGAAAAGGAATGTTCTGTAATCTAAAAATGATCGCACTTATTATTACAAATTACAAAATGTTTTATCCATGTGAATTATTTTTTTTAAAAAGCAATTAATCTGGGTATTATTTGTTTTAGCATAATTTCACTACTTTTTTACAGTTGGCTATGCTCCAGATGGCACGGGAATCATGTTTTTAAACGAGGTTGCACTCGGCAAGGAATTCGTAATAACTCAAGACGACGGCTCTTTAAAAGCAGCTCCAAAAGGCTATGATTGTGTTGTGGCACGAGGGACCCAAGAACCAGGTAAGCTCCCAAAGTACTTTCTTAATCCTAATTATCTTCCGATCATATTATTATTACATGACCATATCTCGATTATCAATTGTTACAAATTATACTTGTTGTACAATTTATGTGTAATGAGAAGTCATTGACATTAAATTCCAATACAATCGTTGTTTTAGTTATCTATGATTTTCATCTTGATAAATAATTATTTGCTTTTTGAAAATTTCTGGAATGGTGTTACCTAGAATCTTATCTTTTTTAAAAAAAAGGCATTTTTTTGGAATGGCTTCGAGTAACGAAAACAATAGATTGTTTTGACAGATTTCGTTACTCCAAGCCATTCCCAAGAAATGCTTTTTTTTAAAAAGATAAGATTCTAGGTAACACCATTCCAGAAATTTTCAAAAAGCAAATAATCATTTATCGCTTATCGTCAGTTGCCTTCTAATCTTACTGTCTTGTTATATATCTTGAAATGCAATGGTGTACAAAATTCCACGATGTAGCGACATATTTACCTCAGGCCAGACATTTCTGACTTTTGATATATCAAATTCATAAAATTATCAAAACAATGCACTTTGATAACTTCAATTACAATTGACGCTGTGAAGAAACTTAGCATCAGTTTAATTAGTTTGGTTATTTCACAACCTTTCTTATGAATATACGATTTGTTAGTGCATCATTTTCGATTTTTTATTTCAGATCCAAAATGCGATACCACCATAAAATTAGACAGCAAGGCTGTTGTAGTTCCACAGGGAAAACCGATAAAAACGGAGTATACTTCAAGTAGCTTCTATCAAAGCGAATATTTAGTGTACAAGGAAAGCCAAGCGCGGATTCGTTACTTGCTGACTTTTAAATGAGGCCATTGATGGCTTTCTGGAAACTTTAAGGATATTTTCGATGTGTGCGTGTTACGGGAACCATTAGAGGGCACCCTGTTTGCACTCTCCTACTCGGTTGCACAGGCATGTTCCTTCACAGCAAAACGTTTATCCCTCAAGTAAGTGGTTTTTGATAATGCTGCTCTGATAATGTATTATGCGTGGGAAATTTGATATGTTTCCTGATAATGTCAACTTGTTTATTCTTTATGGGCAGTATAATTTCCCGTTTTTATATTTGTTCTCAAGAATAAGCATGGAAAATATGCCACATGTCTGTTCGAGTACATTTGCACTGTCAAATTATTAGCTCTTCGGCATTTTGTGATGCGGTACTTAAAAGTTCTGGAGCCGTTAGCGATATGCTGTTTTTGGATTTATGGTTTGACATGCCTGGCATTAAAACTTCAATTTTTAATCTTTATGATATTAAGAAATTTCAAAAATGTGTCAAATGCGATGTAAAACAAAAGTTAATCGAATATGACACAACTAATTGGTGTAAATTAAATATGAGCAATCAATAAAAATGTATTCTCTGTTTTCTGCACTTTTAATTATCAAATGATTTGTTGGGAAATTTCCTGGAAATTACACATTTTTGTGTTGACTTAAAGATCAACGTTTTTTATCGAATGTGCAATTCAGGACATGGTTTTTTTGCTTTTTCTATACATGTTGTAAATTATTGCATTTGCATGTATACAGTGCGGCAATAAAGCGTATTTGTAATCATGTATCTACCTGATTGAGCAACAGGTCGAGTTCCACATTTCTACGACACTATTGATAATTTTTCATTACGTAAATATAAACTGTAGAGTAAAATTGTTGAAAAAGATATCCAGTGCAAAGATTGTATCTAAACTCGATAGATGTATTTTATATCTATGAAGTGCTTCATACGTCAAAAGGGAGAAAATAATGGATGCTTGTGGTAAGTTATAAATATATCTTAAACCGATATAAATGTACAATTAATACTTTATATGCTGTAAACATGTTTGCACGTGTGATCGATGGTGTCCGCCTAATTTTATTTGAACATAGAGCGCAGCGTTCGTAAAGGTAAATGGATTTAGTACTAAAAATTGTAGGACGGGTTTTAGTCAAAATATCCTGTATTTGTGTAATTCAAGTTTTGTTTAGTTTCTGTTTATTTGTTTAAAATTTATGATAAATCATGGGTTTATTTTCATGGGCTTCTAAACAATTTTGGCTATTTTTTTGCAATATTTGATAACTTATTGCTAGATTTAGCTGCCTAGTATTCACTCTTGTTTTACAAGAGAGATCCTTCCTATAATTCAGTTTTTTTAAATTTATGTACCACTTATGAAAGGGTTGGAAATTTTCCTTCTCAATACAAATTGGAAATGATAACACTAATTCAGATTAGCAATCAGATTATTTTATTCATAACCTGATTTTATAAAAATTTCGTTTAGATAAAAAAAAATTGTGCTGTGCCATGAAAATTTTAATGCAATTTTGTGTGCCTTTATATTTTATAAAATGTAGACTTCAATGCATTTTTTTTCCCAATGTTAAGTAATTTAGATTGTCTTTAATGTTTTTTGTTTTGTTTTTTTAAAGTAATTTACCATTATGGGTATTCCATAAATGTTTGAAAATGGAAGCTTTCAAGTGTTGTAAACCTGAAATTGTTGAACTTCAGAAAGTAGCTAGGTTTTTCAAATATTTCGCAAAGAAGGAAGTTTTTTTATTTCACATAAGTTGATTGAACTTTTTGCAGTTGCTATGATACTGGTGCTCGAAACAAGAATTTCGGTTAACGTTTGTTATAAAAATGTGTTTGTTTGCCTGTGAATGCTGTAGAACTTAATTCATACCACTAACAAAAATGGTGGATAAAGATGCCAATTTTAGAAAATCGTTAATAAGTATCTCATTTACAGACCATGGATTGCCGTATTTGCACATTTATGAAAATTCCCCGAATGGATTCTCCAAATCAAGAGAGGATATATTTGTTCGTGGACACCACTTACATGTGACCAGTTTAAGACGGCTTTACGGTGAAGAAAAACAGGGCGTTTGCTTTAGAAAAGCTCATGATAATGTGTTGTAGGTTAAAAATATCTTGTTATTTTTCTAATTTTTCATTCAGTGAAAGATATGACTGGCGTGCTATTTCCTTACAACTTTTTTTTAAATATTCTGTTACAGTTACGAGATTGAGCTGACACACGGTGAATTTAAATGGAGAATTCAAAAGTCCCATAAGGAATTCAAATATCTTGCCAGGCACTTGCCATCTTCCAGAGTTGGTAGAAATTCAACGGTGGTCAGGTGTGTTTGATACGTTGGCATTTTATTATTTAGAATCCGAGTTTTCGGTTACCTAAGGCTACCCTCCGCAGTAATCCATGTTTCACCGTAGTTACATTTACTGTTATATTTTTTAGCAGAAAGTTTTTTTAAAAATTCAAGTTAATGTCACATAAATGATTGTGTTTTCTTTATAGGTATGTTAAACCAAGTAGGGCAGAGTTACCAAAATGTCCTTCAAAATCAGAGAAAAATATTAGGACAGAAGAAGATGTCACAAAAAGAATTGTAAGTTTTGGTTATCCCTAAATCCTAAATAAAATAACATTCTAAAAATAAATTAAATGTATTTATCATGATTTGTGACTTAGGCACTATGTAATTTGAGAATATAGAGCTTAATCATCTCTTTTGCAACACTTTAGAAAAAACTGGATCAATTCCTAAATGCAGTATTTAAGAAAAAAGTTTACAGAAACAATGTGAAAACGGTAAGAAGTTTTTATCAAGTAATATTGGTAATTTAAGGGCAGAGTAACTAAGAAATTAGTAAATAACAGCAGTGGTTCTGTATTAACTAAATTTAGCTGCTGTTCGCAGAAGTTAGTCGGCTATCGTTTATCGGCGATCTCGGAGATAAATTGAAAGAAGGGATTGTTATGAAGACTTATTCCGATAATCCGATAATAATGGCAGGTCGAGATATCTCTTCCATTGTGAGATCTAGGCACAAAGATCGCAAGTAATATAAACTTATTTTACACATTTTTACTAAATATCAGAATAGACTTTGTTTCTAAATGATACCAATACGGGTTTTTTTGCATATTAGGTGGCTGATTTTAAAAGATTCCTTTGTGGTGTTGCTGCGAATGAATGATGATGTTATACGAGATGTTTTGCTGATGGATACCTCATTTCAAGTTGTTAGAAAGGTTCCAGAAGGAGAATGTGCTTTTAAAATTTCGAATATGAATCGGTAAACATTCGGTTTGTTATTTTAAACTTTTTGCAATTGGACCAGTCATGCATATTACATTTTTAAGATATAGTAACATTTAGATTTTAATACCGGTAATTCACTAAGACATTTTTTTTCAAGCATTAATTCATTTGCAAGTCAACATTTTTGACAAAATGTAATTTTCAGAAAAAATACATATTCTGCTTTCTGAAAAAAAAATGCTCTTATTTTTTGATTTTTATCTTTTAACCAAGATGGCAAAATATGGAATAAGGCATCTTCTTAATGAATGAATTTTCTTTTCAGGGAAGTGGTTTTAGAATGTTCATCTAAAGACAGTGCTAATAGTTGGTTTTTAGAAATTACTGCGGTTGCTACAAAGTCCGAAGATTTTGTAGAACACAACAGGCTACAATCATTCGCACCCGAGAGATCAAATATTCTTTCCAGATGGTAAGCTCATCTCGAAATCCTTACTCGCATTGCTAATATGTTCCTGGTCGTTGAAATGAAAATGTCCTTAATTTATTTATAAGTATGACCAGTAAATTAATTTGTACTGATCTAAAAAAAAATATTTTATTGTTATTAAAAATCTTTAAAACGCGTTACTATATGGTTCGATTTAACAATAGGTTTGTGGACGGATGCGACTATTTCAATGCCGTAGCTGAAGGATTAGAAAAAGCCAAGGAGGAAATTTTGATAGCCGACTGGATGCTTAGTCCAGAATTGAACATGAAAAGGAACATTACAAATACAGATTATTGGAGATTGGATAACATTCTTGAGAGAAAAGCTGTGCGAATGCAATTTATACTTGTTTGCATAGAAGAAATCTCACTCGCGAATCTAATGCGATATTTTGCATTTTCTGAATTTTAGAAAGAAGGGGTGAAGATTTGTGTCCTTATTTTTAGGGAAGTGGAATTTGCATTAGGGTTAAAGAGTGAGTACGTTAAACAGAGACTTCAAAATCTGCATCCGACAAATATTAAGGTACTTCTGAACTTATTTCTGTTTTTGCAAATATTAGGAACTTTTAAGTTGTTTTTTTTAGATAAAAATACTATTTTAATTTAAGGTTTTGCGTCACAGAGGATTTACAAATATAATGGTTTGGAGTCCACATGATAAAATCGTGGTTATTGACCAAAAATATGCTTTTCTTGGCGGTATTGATTTGTGCTTTGGACGTTGGGATGACAGCACTCACAGGTGGAAGTAATTCCTTTAAAACTTGTTTTTAAAAAATTGAATTTTATACTCAATCGATGAATACTCTGATTTTTTTTTAAGATTGGTCGACGTTAATGGACTTTGGCCTGGTAAAGATTATATGAATTTTATTTATAAAGATTTCCAGAATGTTGACAATCCATCTGAAGGTACTTTTTTCAGCATTTGAGTATTTGAAGCATTTTTTAAAATTAAACAGGTTAATTGATATCAATTTTTTTACTTCAGATTTAATTGATAGAAATGAAATTACGCGAATGCCATGGCACGATGTTGGGGTGTTTATCCAGGGTAAATCTGCGAGAGATTTAGCTCGGCATTTTGTGCAACGATGGAACTTTGCAAAGGTAAATTTATTTAATTTTCTTTAAAAATTGCTAAAAATTCTGAAATTAAATTATGCATTGTACCATTTACACAAAATCACTAAATTAATGAACTTATTAATTAGTTCTGCAGCCACAAAGATGATCATTCCTATCCACTTCTGATGCCGAAGACTTACAACAATTTTGAAGCTTCACCTCCTTTCATGGAAAAATTAAACCATGTTAATTGTCAGGTATGAAATAGATTAATAGCTAGTCTAAAGGTGCGCTTCCACGTGAGATTAACTCTCGCGAGCTACTCATCGTCGCATCTCGTATTCGACAAAATTTCCCAAACTTGGCTTTGAACATTAAAAAACAATAAACATCTGGAGAGCTGCTCTCAAAATTCTAACATTCGTATTTTGCGAGCTGCTATCAGTGACAGCTCTCGAACAGTAACACGCGCATTTGTACACGTGCTATGAGTACTATAGAGAGCATCTCGAGAGTTTCTCTCACGTGGAAACGCACCTTATCGTTATCCATGCTAAGTGAGTTACATGGGAACCTAGATTAAAATATATATATGTATTTCACTTCAGGTTCTTCGAAGTGCGAACGATTGGTCAGCAGGAATTAATCAAAAAGAAAATTCAATCCAAACAGCTTATCTAAAAATAATTAACGAGGCAAAGAATTTTATTTATATAGAGGTAAGCAGCTCATGTTATATAATTTAAGTGCAGATTCGCTTCCTGAGATATATCACGAATCGTTGTTCGTTTTTGGTTGCAGAACCAATTTTTTGTGAGCTTGACGAAAATGGGAGCAACGGATAGCCCGGTATCAAACGAAATTGCCAACACCCTTTACAATAGAATCATCCGAGCTCACAAGTAAATTTTTTTTGCTCCATAACTGATATGGATTTTTAAAATTGCACGTTCGATTGTCATTTACCATCGCAATTTAGATCAAGAGAGACTTTCCGGGTGTATGTTGTAATTCCGTTGTTGCCTGGCGTCGAAGGAGATATAACATCGGATTCAACTGGGACATCGATTAGGGCAGTTACTCACTGGAATTATCAAAGTATTTGTCGCGGACAAAACTCTCTGTTAGGGCGTTTGAAAAATGAAGGTCGGTTCATGTCAGAGGAAAACTTTCCACCTGCAATTTTTCAAAAAAAACGTGTTGGAAGGGTTCGTCCAAAATTTTGTCTTCATCATGTACATTTTTTTTTTGTAGTTGGAGACACTACCCGATATTTCTCATTTTGCGCACTCAGAACATATGATACAATGCACGGCACTGGCGAAGGATATCCCAAAATTGTAAGCAAATCTCGAAGAAAGCATTTTTCACGGATTTTAAACAGTTTCTAACCAAATAGTTAATGATTTTTTAGGTGACCGAACTAGTGTATGTTCACAGCAAGGTAATGATTGCCGATGACCGTGTGGCTGTCATTGGATCTGCAAATATCAATGACAGAAGCATGATGGGTGACAGAGACAGCGAAGTGGCCGTGATCCTCGAAGATGTAAACGTTCTAGACGATCCAACTGCTTCTGGAAAATTTGTCGGATCACTGCGGATGCATCTATTCAGAGAGCATCTTGGATTACTTGAGAGCGATATACCGGACGCACGTTTAGATCCAACTAGTCAAGAGTTCTTTGAAGAAATCTGGTTGAAAACTGCATCAATAAATACACACGTATTTGATGAGGTTTGTAACATTAAAACAGTTTGAATTTAATTATTGTTTTAACTGTATTTTAGACTTAGGTTTTGCAATGATTTTTATATTCCAGGTATTCCGTTGCATCCCTAACGATAACATCCGAAGTTTCCACGATCTTATCGAGTATAGAAAGGTGCAAAGTTTAAGCGAAACTGACCCAGAGGCTGCTAATATGAAACTAAAAAGCGTCAAAGGGCATTTAGTGTTTTTACCAACATTTTTTCTTGATCAGGAAAACTTGGCTCCACCACTGAACAAAGTAGAAGGTGTAGTTCCGACCACATTATATACTTGAAAATGGAATTGCTTTATTTAGAATTCCTGTTGTAACTATTGATTTTTGTTGTAATCACAATTAATTTACCTGTTAAAATTCATATTTCATATTTATTTATCCTTCACACTTTGAGTACAAATTGAAATAGCAGTGTTGTTTGTACGTTTGTTGCCTGTATTTGTGCAAAATTGGATTTACTCTGATTAAAAAACAAACAAGTTACAAATGAAAAAATTCCCCTTTTTTGTGGCCACCCTGTGGATACATTTAGAAAGCGCACATTACTAAACATATTAAACAAGGGAAATGAAGAATTTAATTGTAATCGTATAAAAACTATTTATGTGCAAAAAAGTAAAAACATATTTCAAATCTTTTTGTATTTCGCGCCATTTTATTAAAAAAAATTTGTTTCGAAATGGTAGTACAAGAGGGCGCTGTATGACTGTTTAGAATCATTAGTTTCCATGGCAACGAATGTGTATGATGCTATTTGAAATGAATTTGTAATCGTTTATGTAATGGATCGGGAGGTTTCAATAGACCTAGTAGCCCATTATGCTAATTAAAAATAGTTGGATATGATGAGTTTACTGAACTTGAAGAAAATCTTGAAGCCAACCCATTGATAGTCTAAAAATGGATCTGTGAACATATGAACATTCTGTAAGTTTGTTGAAATGCAATGTTATGTTTACACTGCAGGTGTTTTTTATTTGTATAAAGTTGTTAGTAATTCTAATAATTGTTATACAAAATCGAAGCAAAGTCCTTAAAGCATGCAATTTTTAGGTGCTTAATTTGTCAAGTTCATTCATATGTAGCTTAATCTGGAAGATAATTAACTTCTGAATTAATAAAATGTTTGTAAATGAATGTCTAGTCAATCATCACTTTTGACATGCTTATAAACTTATATACCTGGATTAATTAGTGCATGGAACTCTTCTGGTTCATATTTTAATAAATTATATGACAATTTTTAACTTTTTTATGTAGTGACACCCACATAAAGAATTTCTAAATTGTTAAAAGAAATATCCAAGCAGCAGGAGCAATGGTTAATCTGAATTGGGAACAGCTCAGGGCTGTAAATATTGAAGAAATCGGAGATGACGAAGTCAACCAGCTTTATCAACAGCTGGTGGAGGTAAACTTTTACATTTAATTTGTTCGGCGTTTTTTTATATTGCATTTGCATTTAACCTTGACTCGTCAAGTTAACAATTTTTGTGGATTGTTATAATTTAAAGAAAAATTGAATGTGTAGGTGGAAGTGGATTCTGAAAAAGATACCGAGAAACTAAAAATACTCTTTCGTGCAACTCAAGCAATTATGCAGGTAAATGATGACATATTTGAGTATAGTACTGACCTGAATGCTTTTATTGGGATATCTGTCGAATATTTTGTGAATATTATTATGTAATAATATGGCACTGTTTATAAGTGCATTAATTCTTGTTTACATATTATAATTGTAATAAGGTATGTCTCAACTTACAATTAATTCTTTGTGGAAATAGGCTAAATCAATGCAAGCAGATGTAGCATTAGAAGAGCTTGAGCAACAAATGACAAAATCTGAAGCTTCCAAAAACGAGCAGTTTTTACTAGATAAAATTGAGAAACTGAACAAGCAGATTAAATCATCGGAACAGCAGGTAAGCTTTTGGAAAGCCACTCAAAAAATAACTCTTTCAGAAACATGGCAAGAAAGAGCATATAATGAATTGATATTTTCTGTTTTATTTTGCATGCTGTAAAACAATGTTATCATAAAAAACGTATTTTTTTTAAATAGCCAGAAAGAGTAAAACATGTGGATAATGAGAAAATTAGCCATTTGGAACACCAAGTTGAACTTCTTCAGAGTGAAATAAATGGAAAAGATCGCCAAATTTCACATGAAAAGAGAGAAAACGAAAGGGTGTGTTATTTTCTTTTGCCAAATCTGGAAAATATAATTAATTAGCGATTTTGAACATGCGACTCTTATTGTTTTTAAATAGTACGTGTCCAGAATAGAGGATGGTGAACGAGAGCGTAAAGAACTTTCCAATGAAATATCACATTTAAAGGATGAAATTGAGGATTATAGAAGATTACTCGATGAGCAAAACGACTCTAGTCATCAACGCAGCACCAAAAATCAAGATCACAGCAATACAATTCGAGAAAAAAATCGCCACATTGGTAAACTTTTAGAAGATATTGAAGTAAGTTCAAGCTTGTATCACGTTTTGTAAAAAAACAAATATTTTTCCATTTGGGAAATCTAAAACAATACTTTGAATTTATTGAAACATGTTAATTGGTAATTCCAGCAATCTGAAGTACAAAATGCCCAACTTCAAAAACAAGTAGTTGAACTAAGAGATAAACTCGAAGATTCGACTAAACAAATGGATAGTGCTACTTCTGATTACATTCAATTAAAGGTATTGATGCTAGTGGCCTGCTTTGGTCATTTGAAATTAAAAATACAGTCTCTTCTACACTGGGTTCTACATTGGGTATAATAAAGTGCCAATTGGTAGTTTTGAATATTAATTCCACAATTTTATTCCGACTGTTAGAACAATATTCAGCAATCCGAGCAATTGATGGCGTCGTTACAAAATGAAAATGACGATTTGCGACGCCAAGTAGCTGATCTCATGCAACATAGCCAGGCTCAAATTGCAGCAGATGATGAAATAATTGCTGCCGTGAACCATCGAGTTGAAGAATGGAAAGTACGAGATTTTACTAGTATTTAAAAAGTTATGGGTTTCATGTGATTATCTAATTAATGTATTATTAATTGCCGTTCGATTAAGGCAGTGCTGTCCGGCAAAGAAGCAGCTATAATAAAATTGCAAAATGAAGTCAAGCAGTACCGTGATTCCATGGCAGTATCGATTGCAAGTTCGAGTAAAACTTCCATTGCTATTTTATCCAAGGTAATTCAGATTCGTTTTTTAAAATTTATTTTTTGATAACTGTTAATTTCATATAAAATCATTACGAATTTCATTTAGGCGTTGGAAGAGAGGGATAAACAGATAAAAGGATTAAAACAGCAAGTCGAAGTTGCCACAAAAGAGCTCGATGAAAGTGCACATATTATAGAGAAGTTGAAATTGACCAAATTAAGGTGAATCTTGGTCTACATTACGTATTCTTAAGCAGAGCAATTAGTCCGGTCACAGTTGTTAATATTTAACCAACTAATCATCATTTTTTCTGTAACATAAGTTTTTATTCATTTGATGCAGTGGATCTCAGAGCAGTTGGCAACTGACCGAGATAGAAAATCTTAAAAAACGGTTGTCACATTTGGAAACGGATAATGCGGAATCTAGGCAAAGAATGGAGGAAGCCGAGGCCCACGCGATAGAGAAAGATAAGGAGCTGACCGAGGCACTGGCAAAAATCTCACAGTATGAGCGTGGAGAATATGGATTAGCGGATGCAGTTCAAGAAATTAAGGATTATAAAGTACAGCTTCGAATAAGAGACCAGTAAGAACATGTTTATATTTTTGGGGAAATGAGGCATGGATATAATGCTGTCAAACTGAGCTGATTGTCGTTTTTTTCTCATAATTCAGACAAATTGAAGTGCTTAATGTTACTGCTAATGAGATCGAACTGGCATTGGGCGAGCTGAAAGAGGTTAACGAAGATCTTTGTCAGCAACTCGGTGTTGCCCCCAAGGAATTATGCTATGCAGAAATTAACGAGCGCATTTCGGCAAAACGTCATAAGGAAAAGGCTCTTAACGGTGTTTTGCAAAAGGAAATAGAGGCCCTCGAAGAAGAGCGACTTCTCTTAAAGCAAGAAATTCGCAAATTGGCTCAAATCGTCGGACACAGGTCTGTTTTAATTATGGGTTCCTCGAGTACCTCATCCATATTGTTAACTAATCTATTATTTTCGACCTTAGGGCTTCCAAATATGGATTGACTGCCGAAGATGCCAAGTTACTGCAGACATTTGCTGAAAAGTTAAGCAGCACAAAATCTCCTGTTGTAAACATTGATGATGAAGCAACGCAAACCCGATCTGTGCTGAATGAAGTAACACAGCAGGTGAGTTAAGTTGCATATCTGCGGGATTCTCCAGCCATGGGCACACCAAGTTCAGATTTTAGTGACCTGCATGTTTTGATCGATTTTTGATTTTGTGACCATAAATCGATTTTTGTTTTATATTTTAAAGGTAAAGCGTTTACAAGTCGAAGTGGAAATAACCAGGGAGAAACTGTCAATTGTGCCATCACATCTCATATCGCAAAACCTGCAAAACCACGAGCTGATAACCAAAACCGACAGTCAAATCGACGAACTCGTGAAGGAATTTAAAATCAGCTGCGGAGAAACCGATTTGGAATCTCAGGTTCTCGTGCTCCGAAAACTTTTAGTCGTAAGTACGAAATTCGTAAACTTGGCATGTCGTCTGTATACATGCATAAAGTTTCATTATTTATCATCTCGAATTTAGCTCGTGAACAGTGGCAATAGAATTAACGAGCAGTTGAATTCGCTGGTGATTTACCAACAAGAAATCGAAGGGCTCCGCCGACAAAAGGAAATTCTGGAAAAAGATTTGACAGAATCGAAGGAGGAAAACAGAAACTTGCGTGAGGAATTGACAATGTTAAGAAACAAGGTATGCTGTAAAATTTCATTATTTTAGACCCTAACAGAAAGTAGCAGTAAATCAAATAAGAATATGAAAAATAAGTTAACTTAAAGTTACTAAAAAGTATCCTGGTTAAATGACGAAGTTTCAAAATCGATCTGTTTGTGAAGTTTTCTAAAATGACTAGTGAGAATAGCAAATATATTTTCCATAATAAGTATTTTGTCTTGTAGGTTAATGATCTGGAGTCCATCTCTCCTGGTTTAAAAACTCCAAAACAGCTTCTTAATGTCACAAATTTAAGAAAAGAACATGAACATGAAGATGAAGTAGATCCAATTTTCAGAGTGAATTCATGCATACAACATTATCTAACGGTATTTTTTTTTATTTCATTCTACGATAAAACGGCAGTGAAAATTTGTACAGCAACCATTTTTTTCAGAGAATCGAACGAAGCTCGGCACTAGGAAAAATAAATATGGAATCTGTTGAGAAAGAAAACTGCATTAGCGTCGAACAACTAAATAGAGAAAAAGATGCATTTGAAAAGGACAAGGAGGCTTTTGAAGCTGAAAAGACTAGCGGTCTTACTAAATTGGAGGAATATCAGGTATGCGAGTGAAACATGAATAGAAATTAAATTCTTCGAGTTAACAAACTTAAAAAAAAATTATTTATTTGTTACAATGTCGTATCATTCCTATTTAGAATGTATTGGATGCTCTTTCAAAATCCGATGACAGCGTCAAAAACGAATTGGCAGAAATGTCTCGCAAGCTCACGGTTTCGAAAGTAAACGAGAAAAACCTTCTTAGGAAATGCTCGCTGCTTCTCGAATCGGAATCGCTGCTACGCAAGACTGTCGTAAACTTACAAAACGAATTGCTTGCAATGCAAGGTGCTGTGCTTCATCGGATTAATTATTTAGAGCAGTTTAAGGTATTTTTAACTTGTCCGTCATTTCGTTTTGGTACAAATATTCCAATTCACGCGTGTCTTCTAATTTTTTAACAATTTTTCAGAATATTGCAATTTTTAAGATCGCAGCACTTCATCAGGCACTCGATAACAGCGTACCTACGGCGGAATACGAAGCCATCGATCAATCGCTAATCAAACTTACGGCAACTTATCAGCAAATGGTTCAGAAGACTAAAGACTCATCGATAAATTCGATGGACCATGATATTATAGTGGTTTGTTTGATATTGTTATACACATTATAATTTAGTCGAGTGTACTTACAGTGTTCGTGATTTGTTTGTTGATCGTTTTCTCCGGAGTAGATTAGTAATCGTCAATTTCAAACCGAAAATGATTATCTGCGAAGGGAATTACATTCTGCGTTAGAAAAACTCCACTCCTTGGAACTAGAGCTACATAAAGTATCCGGTAAAGGTAATGGACCTGCGATAGTTTTTAATTTTTAAATGTGTAAACGCTGATAATTAAAAAATTATAATCGATATATTTGCACTCCATAATCCTTTTGAAGGAATTCCATTTGAAGAAACGCCGCTTGCAAAACAAATCGTCTTGTTGGAAATGAAGGAACTCAACGAGCGTCAGCGTGCCGATCACGCAGTTTCTTTACACAAGGAACAACAGCAAAGCATGGCAAAATTAAGCAGCCGGGTTCGCGAACTGGAAGAAAAATTAGACCGGTTGACAAAGCTACATTTCGAACAGCAAGAAATCGAAAGGGAATTGCGAATTGATCTCGAATGTATGTGCGGATCGGTTCATTTCTTTTATCGAGCTATGGAAATCCCGCTTACAGTGAAATTAATTTCTTCGGTGTAGCTTGCATTTCCAAGAAGGAATACGACAGAGTTTGCCAACGCCTGGAATACACGGAAGCACAAGATATTCTACTTAGAAAAGAAATAACACAATTAAAAGAAATTGTGGAAGTGGCTGAAAACCAGGTGTCTAGCGTTCACGTTCTCCAGAATGCAAAGATCAAGGAACTGGAATTGTTGGATCAGCAAGTGGTGAGTTTGCAGAGCAGCAGCGATGACAAAACATTAGTTGGTAAGAACGCGTCAAGTATTTTCCAAAACAACATGGAGGAAAAAAGTGGAGAAAATGGAGAAATTTGTATTTTACATTTTAGGTAAACTTTATCGCCAGCTTATTAACGTGCAAATAAGTGAAGCTTCTCTGCATCACAAATTGGAGCAGTGTAATTCTCAGTTGCATAAAATAGAGGCATTAAGCCTTCGTCTTGAACAAAAGTAAGTAATTATGTTTTCTTAATATTTTTACATCAAGATTACGAAGACTGCACACTAGTGCAGCTGATACCGAATTGAAATTTGCAGAAATGTGCTGAAAATCTTTACTATGTTGCATGAATTTAAGTAATACAGCGGAACCTCGATTTTCAGAGTTAATGTGAACCGAATCTTCCTCTGATAACCGAAAATTCGGGTAATATGTCCTTACAATTTTTAGAATTACGGCCTATGTGTTTTGTATTAAGCAAGAATCGGACAACACGGATACTCGTATAACTGAGGTTCTTCTGTACATTAAATAATATTATTCATTTTAACACTCGGACATTTTTCCTAGGTGTGATGAAAAGGATAAAGCTTTGTATTATTTCCGCAATGAGGCCAGATTGAAAATCAGGCAATTAAAGAAAATAATTCGAGGGTTATATCACCAGTTCCATGGTGCGATTCCCTTGTCAAAGCAAGAAAAGTTTAACGAGGAATTCTTAGCCATACGTGTATGTCCTTTATTCGGTGGATATGTGTTGAAATTGGCATTTATTTTGTAATGCTTAGCGATCTTTCTCTCGATTTAGAACGACAGACTAGCTATTCAAAAGGAGCTCGAGGAAGCGAGCAAACAGCGTCTTAGCGTCGAGGAACAACGCCAAGAATTTGAGCTAAAAACTCGAGCACTGCAAGAGCTTGTTTCAACACTCAAAGAAGGACAGGGAACACAACAAGTTCTTGAATGGAACAGCAAAATTGCGGATCTGAGGTAAATATCCCAATTTCTTGTCTATGAATTGTTTGTGTTATATTTTGCTGTTCTAAATGTTGTAGTTCTTATTTTCATGGCAGAATTGAGGACATGAAGAAAAATCATAAAATTCAAAAGCTATGCCACGATTTGGAGTACAAACAGCAGTTGGTCAACCAGCAGGAAGAAATCATTACAACGCTAGAAAAGAAGGCAGCGCAAACGGAAATGGACAATGAGATGTTGCAGGTTGCTTGGGATAACAGCGAGCTGGAATTCCAAAGATCGAATTCAATTTTAGAGGATGCGCCTTCCTTGAGTCTTTCTTTGCCAAAAGTATAAATTTGTCAAATATTAACCTTCGTCGTCCAGTCAAGGCCGCATATGTCATCACATTTTTTTTTGGGGAGGGGGGGAGATATTGTCCGGAATCTTGGGGTGGACTATTTTGGCCATGTATTTATGGGCCATTATTGGCTCGGGTGAAATGAAAATTAGGTAAAACACCTAAGAAAAATCGCACTTTTAATGCAGAAAATTTGCGTTTTCACCTTAGAAAATTTGGGTTTTTATTTTTTGGAGGGGGGGTGAGATTTATCCTTAAGATCCTTCCCCCTCCCTCATATATACGGCCTTGCATAAAGTCCATCTAAGCAGTAGCAGTGATGGAATACTTCATTTTTTTTCTAGGTGGAAATGGCTTCTAGTCCTCTTCCAGACACTTCTCTCCCTGTTATGGAGCAGTTGGGCCAGGCCTTAAGCACCATCAAGGCAAATTCGCTGACTTATTTGGAAAATCTAGAACAGTACAAAGATCTTAAAAAGGTGTGAAAAGTTATAAGTTATACACGTTATAAGTACCGCAGCACAATTTAATTTTTTTCATTAAATGTGCATTGTCTTTATTCTTGTCATTGCCATATCGAAAAAAGAAAAACGATAACATGGAGAGAAGAATCCACGAATTGGAAATTCTAGTCGGTGCACAGGATAAAGTCATCAAAGAATTGCGATTGCAAAAACATTCCAGCGAAGAAAAATCACCGAATTCGCAGCCAACTAAAGTTACTTCTGAGGAAAAGGCGTACGATTCTGGACCTGGATTTAAAGTTGCACAAGCAATGATGGAGGGTTTAAAGGTAATTAAGATGCATATAATATTCGTGTGTCGGCATAAACAATCAATTTAATGATATGACATTCAATTAGAAATTGCAAAGTTATTTTCCACTCGTTATATATCACGGGTGTCATAATTAAATAAAAATCAATACCGATGTTTTACTATCAGGCTCGATTATTTCAAAAAGAAGAAACAATTGTAAAATATCAGGAGCTTGTAAAGAAAGCCCGAGAAGATCTGGAAGAAATGGCAATGAATCATCAAAGAGAGATCGTGCTTATTCAAGCTAAAGTTCAAGCCCAGACTAAGAATGCCATTATCCAGTTACGAAGGGAATTAGAACAAAATTTGACTCATGCTCAGGAATCGGCAAATACTTCCGAACAGGTGATAGCGAGAGGAAGTGCACAAGTTAACTTGGCATATTGAATTCGGCGATTACTTTATAAAAAATTCCGTCCTTTGCAGATAACAAAAATGAACGAGTTGCAGGAAGTCGCCGTGCAGCAAGATACGGCAATTTCGGTTCTCACCGAAAAGTTGAAAGCATCGTCCAAAGAAATTCAGCATTGGCAACTGAAGGTGGATGCCACTGCTAAAGAATTTTTTCAAGAAAAGGAAAAGTAATTATTTTTTATTTTTATAATTGTGAATGTTAAATGCAATTAATTAAAATATTTTTGCATCAATTAAGGCTGCAAGAGGAACATGCTGTAACAATTAAAAAGCTCGAGGAAGATATCGATGCATTTAAAAATGAATTTCAGAGTAAAGATAGGGAACTGCAAGCCTCGAACGCAGAATTGGAAAAACAGATTCTGGTGAACAAAAAAGCTCCATCGACACTTCTCAAAAGTGCCTTTGAGAAATTAAGAAAAGATGTCCAATTAAAGGAGAGACAAATTCAGGTATGAAATAAGAGTTTTAAATTTATTCAATAAAGAAAATTGTGTTTGGAATTTGATTTTTGTTACTTTCGATATTTTACGCGGAACAGTCTCTCAGCAATGCTTTAACGGAATTTAAAAGCGAGATGAAATCTGCAGTGAAAGAAAATGCTGGTGAACGGGATGCGGAAAGTCTTGGACAAAGCAGTTTGCAGGCACATTATCAGAATAAATGCAAATCGTTACAGGTGCGTGTGTGGTTTATTAAATTTGTTATCTGCATGGTCACACATTTGTTTTAAAATACTCCGATTTTTTATTTTAAGGAAAAGTTGGACACAGCTTTAGATGAAAATGCACGGCTAAAAAAGGAAATCAAGAAGTCCCATCCAAATAACGATCTTCTAATAAAAATGAAGGAAGATTTAGGTACTTACAGCTTTCTGAAGAGAAATTTATAAGCGCTAAGCAACGTTTTGAAATTGTTATTATTTTTCAGATAAACAGATTTCCTTTACATCGGGTTTGCAGTCCGAAAAGATTAATTTAGAAGACGTAATCAAAGATCTGGAAAGCAAAATAAAAAGGATTAGCCGCACCGAAGAACGAGACGTTCTGGAAAGCAACCTGCTGCGATCTAAAGTTAAACAGCTGGAAGAAAAGCTGTTAAAACAGAACACATCCGAAAAACTTTTTGACAAGTCTACCAGAGAAAAACAACATCCCAACGTAAGCGTTTCAAATGTCTCGGCACATTGTGCAGCGGAGAATTCTGTTTTTGTATTTTACATATCCTACGATACTCACAATTTCATACAATATTTTAAATATCAAGCAGCAGGCAATAGAAGTATGGGAGGAAACCAAGAAATGGCAGCAAACCGTGGCCAAACTGAAATCCAAATTAAGTGACAAAGAAAGAGAAAATACGGGCTTGGAAAAAAGCGTCGTAATCATGAAAAACGTGATCGGGAAAATGGAAAAGGAAAAAGCAGCATTGGAAAAGAAGACCAAATTTCATGAAATTGGCAAAATGAGCACACCGCCTGAAGGAATTTTGGAATCGTATGGCCAGCTATATAACAAGAATTGTGCATTACAAGAAGAGGTGCATTATAATAGATTGTCTAACAATTTTATAACAAATACACTATATGAAAATGGTTTTATTTTAGCATGTTGGCATTTTTTTTTTTTACTTGCTAGGTGACCTTACTTAAACAACAGCTATATATCGAGAAAGATGTTGCAATCGAGGAACTGAGGATGAAAAATACGTTGTTAACGAGCAAAATAGAGGACATGACGAACAAGGAAAGCCATGTATCATCACCCAGAAAGGTACGTGTGACTTACTGAAATCTTCTTTTAAATGTATAAAAATATTTAACAATACTGTAAAATTTAAAAAAAAAACGACTTGCGTTTACCTTTTATGTTGAAATTTAGAATTCGGTAGCTTTGATTGAGGAATTAGCGGCTTTGCGTATAAAGGAGGATTCTTTACAAAAAGAAAATTTGAAGTTATCGAAAGAGAATTTTGAACTGCAGTTTGATTTACAACAATCAAAAACGGAATTGCCGCAGTGCATGGACCGAATTAAGCACCTGGAAGCATACGTCGATTTGTTGAAATCTGAGCAGCAAATGTCTACAACAGATGGAACATCATCTCCAAGGAAAATCAGAGTATGATACATTTTTAAAGTCATGTAAATACTAAATTCAAGCATCAACCAATTATCACTAATAACATATTTGAAACCGTGCAGGCTGGAACAAGCGGAAAAAACATTACCGATCTCGAAAAAACCATCGAAATGTTGAAAAAAGTTGTCGAAAAGTTGCAAACCGAAAATGAACTGTTGAAGAAACGTGTCCAGCAAAGTACAAAAACGTCTCAGTTACTACAAGAAGAAAATACCAAGTTAAAGGCATGAAAGAAATTTATGTTTACGCCATTAAATCATTACACCAGTTAACAGTTTTTGTTCTTTATAGGAAAACCAAAGCTTTGTGGCAGGTAACATTGGACTGAACAAGCCACACGAGATCAACGACAAACACGTCTCCAAAATCGTCGCCCACAACGAAAGGCTTCTTCATGATCTCGAGAAGGAAGTTAAGGCAAACGAAGCGTTACGGATACAACTACATGCCGCAAAATCGGAATACGAGAAACTACAGCAACTTGTGAGAGAGCTCGAGCACAAGCTGGAAAGCTATGAATCGCGCTATCCTAACCTCGCACCGTTGGGAGGCCAAAAATGGAAATCGCAAGTTGCCTCACGCCTTTACGAGGAGAAATTAGCAGTTGCAGAAAAAGAAATTCAGTCTAAAAGCCAGATAATCGATGGGCTTAAAAAACTTGCCAAGTAAGAATGTGTACACATTTTAGAAGGTAAGGCCTATGTTTGAGTAGATTTGACTGCCTTAATTGAATTAATGTTAATTAGTGAAGGATTTATTACACTAGGGTGATATCATCAATATTTACCATTGTATATTTTGCTTGCCATAGCTGAAATACTATACCCAAAAGTTTATATATTTTTTAGTATCCGTCACACATTTTTTATTTAGTTTTGCTACATCCAAAATTACCTAACCACCTTCATTACTATGAATCATTTTGTACAGTTAATCAAACCATCAATACCGATAGTTTTTAAATATATATATATATATATATATATATATATGTATAGTATTTGAAAAGTATGTCTATTTCTTTTTTTTTGTTGTTGTTCGACAATGTGAGTCATAAAAAAGTAGAACCCAATAAAAAAAATCACAACTTGGTGAGAAATGCTTAGATTTAAATGAAATTTGGCACTTACATAGAACAATAGTGTAGGAACAAAAATGAATTATAAAATGTGCTCAAAATGTTCTCCGTTGGCCTTTGCACAACCCCGGAATCTAATGCGCCATTCTTTGATTGACGAATCGATTATACGCTAGTCGAGTTCAATCCAAGTTTTCGTAGTTTCAAGTCTTGGAAATTATTAATCTTTGATTTGTAAACCTGTTTTTGGAGAACTCCCCAAATGTTGAAGTCCGCTGGATTCAATCGAGTCCGGACTGTGGCGTTTCCTGTTGCAGCAGTTTGCTCACCGTCTTGTTGAAAAATGAAAAAATCCGCGATTTGTCGCATGTTCGGAACAAGTTTTTTTTGTTCTTACACTATTGTTCTATGCACGTGCCAAATTTCATTTAAATCGAAGCATTTTTCAGGAAGTTTAGTTGTTTTTTTTTTGTTTTTTTTTATTGGGTTCTACTTTTTAATGACTCACAGTGTATATGGATGTGAATTTGCAACAGTATAAGTATATAGACAATGCAATGTATTTTCCTTGAATATATATATTAATGAACGCTAACAATCTATTCGATGTGAATTTATTTAACTTCTTGACATTTTTCTAATTATTTACCATCAGCATGGCTGTATTCGTTATTTAGTCACAGCCATGCATTTACTATTCTTTTATAATTGTATAAATGCAGAATCAAATTAACTAGTTTTTTAACTAAATTCCAAAGTGCAATTTTCCCAGATTTATGTAGGGTTTTGAAAAATGGCGCCATTATGGGATGGAGTAGATGTTAAATGTATGGAAGGCCATCAATGAAAATAGTTAAAACAGAAAAGCCATAGCTTTGATAATAGCTCGTAGAAAGAAATATTGGAATGGCGTTCCATACACCTAAGAAGCGGATGAAATAAAAGCTGCTTCATGTGCTCTGTAGGTTTAAATTTTGTGAACACGTTTTTTGTTAATCATCCTTTCGTTTTCGTAAAATTTATCAATAATGATTCACCTTCAGTCACGGGAGCACGGAATGGATGTTGCTGAAGAAAAGAAGAAAGCCCGAGAGGCTGTAATCAGCAATTTAACATCATTTGTCATTTTAATTTGTCTAATTCGAGCAAGTGAGTATGTTAGGCTTTGGCCTTACCGAAATGTTCGATTTTATCTTTTGTTAGTCGCTTTTAGTTTAGCTTTAGATGATATGCATTCATAGATAATTTGCATATATATTCTGGGTATGGGTGTACTTGAGAAATACTAGGTTAGGGCCTAGCCGCACAATCTAGTCTGATGGCTATAAATAGCCCTTGTGTCGATTTGGGCAAAGATTCCTTCAAATATTGGGTCCCCCCGATGGTTCGAAAATTGGCGGATTCGGGTTGAAATTTGTAAAATTATTGGATTTAAGGGGGGATCTATCCCCAATATCACCCCCCCCCCCCCATATATATGGCCTTGCCCTACCCTCTCTTGAGGACTTCCTTTTTAAATGGTCCCTATGTAGATGAGGGGCTTGGATGATAATTGCCTCTACAGGCCATGGCAGAACTGACATTATTATGCCCTCAAAATGAATTAAATTAACAAAAATATTTTTAATTTTCAGCACCTTATGCTATACAACAATTCAAATAGGATTTATCATTCCAAATCTAGTCAACTGATTGATATGGGCGGGTGGCAGCAATACAAAGGAACTTATGTAACCTGTTGGCAACATGATGTAGTTTGAATTTATCTCTGTTGCATGCATATGCGTGTAATGTTGACGTAATTAAATGTTTGTTCTACCCTAATTCGCACATGTGTGCACTCATCTGCATGCACAGATTGAAAGAGAGTAATTTAGAATATCTGAAACATGCTATCGCCCCTCAGCGCCTGCGGGCCACGCGCTTGCCTATTTATTCTATATAAAGGTCGGTATGCACCAGAGGAAACGTACACAAACACATAAAACACACAAGAAACGCTGAACAGAAACTTCCAGCATGTTTTTCTGAACATGTGTATTTTTCCTTTGATCCGGACCGCCTCTTGAGCGATCACCAGGAAACATTGAAATGTGTCAGAAAATGGCAGTTTTTCTACACATGTTTAACAAACACTTCTGAACTCACCAAGGTAACGTGTATGTTTCTTTTGGTGCGGGGTTTGCTCCCTGGTCGAGGCCTATGAGAATTTTTATGGATGGGCAAAACTCCCTGAGCGTAAACCGCAGTCACATGTAAATTCCCTTGTAGGCGACAAAGGTTCATCCCCTGGCATTGGTGTTTAGCCCTTGTTGCAGAAATGGGTCAACATTAAAAATAAACAAACAAACACCCTTCCACCACTATAAAAGCAAAAAGCACATGCACAAACAATTCATATTTTAGTAAATACAAAGTTTGCTTTATTCTCGTCCTACAGCTATCTAGACATTTTTTTCTTAAAATAAAAATGTTAAGTACATTAGTAAAAAAATACATTAACTACAAGTTTTCTCCAAAAATTTGTACATGTTGAGTAGTTTGGCCGATAGGATTTTTTCACAAATGACATTGATAAAAATTGATCAACTTGATAATATCAATCTTCGATGTATTAAGATTTTACAAAAAAATGCCCTTTTGACGCCACCCCATGCGTTCCTCGCTAAAAATACTGATAGAGATTGAACTTTACATCCAATTAAATCAAACTGGGTCTCCCATAAAAATCACGGTGGGTTTTCTTAAACTTTTTCAGCCATTTTTCCTTCTCTTTCAACGGCATGGTCTCACTGTCCATCAATGAATACATCAATTCCCTTAGGACTTTTTTGGAAAACGACCCTGCTTGCTCTTTGTAGACCGACGAAGATATTTGCTTGCAGTAGTTGATTACTAAAATGAACCGTGTGTATAAGATATTTCCGTGAGATGATACGGATCTACACGTTCTACGTATCGCAAAACGAACTCTTACCTGTTGGTGGTACGGGAGTGCCCGTTAACTTCGTGTCTAGGATAACCCGCTCGAATTCTTGCTTGATATCTGGTGGCGGAACAAATACCATCGGCAGAATATGCAGCATAAAGCTTACTAAAATGACTGCTTGGGCGCGCCCCAGTAGCTCGTGTTGAATGATCAGAGGGGTGAATTCGTTCAACAAGTACTGTCGATTGGTGAACTGGAACGAAAACAAAGAAAATCTCATGATGAGCAATTTCAAACTAGACGCCAAATGAAGGCATTGCTTCTCGTCAAATAATTCGGGTGTTACCTTCTTATGCATCTTCACGGTCGGATCATTCGAAGCCATTTGAATGAAATTTAACAGTTGTTTAAGTTCTTTTCTTTGCTGCCATGGTAGAAGTAGAACCGCAAGTTGATAAGCACGAGCAGCTAATGAGTACACTCCATCCTTGATGTGTTTCAGTATGGCGGTGAAGACCTGGCATAGATTTGTAGGGATGATGGGCGATGGAAGGTTGCAATAATAGCGGTGGATTTTGTCGAAGGCTTGCATTTTTAACTCGGAGTCCGCCAGTCCGATGGGATTATCCAAGAAAAAACACCGAGACTCTGTGATATCGTAGGCCGCCTGCATCCACTGGTTCTCGGTTTTTGACTCCAGATCCAGCTTGGCCAAAATCATGTGATTGGGAATGATTAACTGGTAATCCAATCTAGGCAGACGGGATCTTTTGGGACTTGACACGATGTCTTCGATATAGGGCAATTCTATCAATGGCAGTAGTCTAGACAATGCCACTTTCTTCCAAACTGAATCTTCATCTGAAAAAGTTGCGTTATTTAAAGTTGATGCCTCTTTACGGCTAAAAATGTACCCAGAAATTTTATTTTACAAACAAACTTACTGATAGACGAAGATAATTCCTCCTTGACAAAGCTGCTCTGTGAATGTGGACTACTCTCCAACTCCCGCTTCTGAAAATTGAGCAAACTGGGCATTCCGCTCAAAGTCTTGTCAGTCACTTGTTGGTTGCCATTTAGAAAATCCAGTGATGGCACTTCTACAGATTTCTTTTCCGTAGTTTCACTTTTTGGTCTGGTTGCTGCTCTCATTTGTCCTTGTTGTGGATTTGTAGCTTGCAGAGGCTTTACCTTAGCCAAATTCCGTCTAGGTACGCGCCTGGCGAAGGGAGAACGACCCGGTTCAGGGTTCATTTCCAAAGCATCATCATTTGCAAGTTGGTCAAGAGATTGGAATGGTGAGATACGATCGATCCAGCCTCTCGGCGTTTCCAAGGAGTTGAACGATTCCACTTTATTTACAGTCTGTTGAGAAACGTTGGGGGAAGAAGTGGCTAACGGAGTAGGTTTTGCCCTTTCCCGAGTAGATCCGTACTTTGGGCCTTTTTCTTCTCTGACATAACGATGGAAGGCACTTTTTTCAAATTTAAGTGGACTGAACTCCAGCGATGGGGTTTTTATAGATTTCTGGTCCATAATTTCACTTGTTGGTCTGGTTGCTGCTCTCTTTTGCCCTTGTTTCGGATCTGTAGCCTGCAGAGGCTTTTTCTTAATCGAATTGCTTTTAGTAAATCGCTTGGAAAATGGAGAACATCCCGGATCGGGGTCCATTTCCAAATCATCTTCGTTTGGAAGTTTGTAAGTCGATTGGAACGGAGACAAATTTTCAGACCAGCTTTTTGTCATTTCCGAGGGGACGGTTGATAGAACCGGGTTTACAGTCTGTTGAGGAATATTGTGGGCATCAACAGCTAAAACTTTGTCTTTAATCTCAACGGGGGATTCCAACTTTGATTTATTTTGTTCTCCGACAAACCGGTGGAAGTAACTTTGATTAAATTGAAGTGGACTGTTTTTCTTGTTTGCACCAACCATCTCGATGATATTGTTGTCCATAAGCGTTTGACAGACCTGAAGCGAAAGCAAGTCAAGAATTAGATTACGATTGAATTTGGTATACTTGATTTCAAATAAATAAACGACTATACCTTTATCGCTGCTAGCCTCGTAATCTCGTTGGTAATGAGCGTACCGGTCCTCCTTTCTTGGTGAAGGCAATCGTAAATCACGTCGACGGCTTCTTCTCCAGTGAAGCAGTTGTCGTAATACTTTCTCTTGTATTTTCTACGCTTACGAGTAACGCCGGTTTCCAAATTATTGATCAAGGCGTGCCACAGCTGCGTGGCTTTAAAGGGTTCTGTGAAAAACAAAATAGAGACAGTTATGACTTTTGATTCATTTCATAGCTTTACATGCAATTTGAACAGCAATGTACTCGGAAGTACGAACACGATATTTTTATGTGCATACCTGCTTTTAATTTTTGCAGAATTTCGAAATTTAATTCGCAATATAATTATGCAATTCGTGAACTATATCAAAGTTAGGTGGGGTAGTGGTATCGCTATCGGCCTTTCATTCGGGAGACCTCCTTGACCGTGGTTTTCGCAGTTTTTCACAGTTGTTTCTAGGCAAATGCCATGATAGTTCCTCTAAATATTGGCCATAAAATATAAAATACTAATACCAATTGCCAGGTGGGTGATATGTTGAAAGGCTCCGTTTTAAAAACAATGGTCACCCATTTCTCAAAGCTTAGAGGTGCGTTTTCACGTGAGAGAAACTATCAAGATGCTCTCCATAGCAATTCTCAATGTAGCACGTGCTACTGTTCAAGAGCTGTCACTGATAGCAGCTCGCAAAACACTAACCATGTTCGACTATTGAGATGCTTGTTTAGGGTAGCTAAGTTTGGGAAATTTTGTAGAATACGAGATGTGAAGGGTAACTCGCGAGAGTTAATCTCAGGTAGATCTCAGGTGCGGCGGCCGGCGGTCGAGTGGGTTACGTGCTTGCCTCTCGATCCTAAGATGCTGGGTTCGCTCCCAGGTCGAGGTCGGTGGGAATTTTTACGGATGGGAGAAATTCCCTTAGTGGCGGCTATTTCGGATGAAGAGTTTAAACCGAGGTCCGATGTTGATTGTTGCACGTTAAAGACCCCTCGAGAGGGGGTGGAAGTCCCCCCCTCGTAGGCTAAATTCCCAGGCGTTGGTGTTTTGCCCTCGTGTTGCAGAAATAGGCCAACGTTAAAAATCAACCAACCAAACAAACAAACAGGTCTCAGGTAATCTCAGGTATGTCCAACCCTATGCTTTGTGGGCCAAACGTGACCCGCGGAGCCTTCTACAATGGCCCAAAAATTATATTTGAAGTTGATTAAAGTCAGGTATACGCTCTCAGGTAACTTTGAAATTAAGAACACCAAAAATTCCAAAAATGTGTACACATATAATGCACGTGCCAAAGCCAAATGCAAAGCATGCACGTTATTTAATTGTTCTTCAGAATCCTACAATTATCCTTTCATGCAAGAGTGTATTTGAAATCATATTGTACTTTACCATCATTCTCCTTGTTGGTTTTCATTTCCATATCCATGTTAGTTTTAAATCTCCCTCGTTGAAACGGCTTTTTACAACCTTATCAATACAAAATCTGAACTACGTGTTTGGCGAGTTTAAAATTCACAAAAACCAGAAGTACCTTAATACGCTTGCGCAGTGTCAGCGGGACCACGCCCAAATAGCGGTTCGTGAAATTCTTTACATATGTTGAGATACCAATAGAATTATTTGAGAATTTTTTTAACTCAACCAAAGTACAAACAATGCAATATTAGGGATTTAATAAATATGAAAATTGGAATAGTTTTATGAAATCGTTCGTCCGTCACTTTGGAACAAATTTTACGTGCAATGCGCATGACGGAAGTGCAATTTATTTGATGGGGAAAGGTTTTTTAATGCCGCTGAAGCTATGGGACGGAGCGCCGTAGTTTTTAAACGCGTGACGTCACTTCCGTAAACAAAATCATATGTTTGAAGGGATGGAGTTCTTTTGTTACGCACTTCTTTCAAAATAGACGTATTTATTCTAAAAATTCGCCGTTTTTTTTTATGTCATGTGTAGTTGAAAACGCTTTCAGAGAATTAATTCCGTACGCGATAATATATCATTAAGATTTCTGATGTTTGATGCTTAACCCCGTTGTCTACTAGTGACCAACTACTAATAAGCAAATCAAGGTATGTAAATGTTCTTATTTGTCATGTTTTTAAATACTGTTATGATGATGTAAACATATAAACAATACACTAATTAGTTTAACTGAAAACAAGGATGTGAGCTAGTTTATTACATCATATGAACATGATTGTACTTGGCTAATAACCAAAGGCTTGTATAAAAAGCACTCAAGGACCATTCATAAAGTACGTGCTATTGTACCTGGTTTAAAATTTGGCACCTTATTGTTATGTTTGACAATCTTACTTTATGAAATTAAGGAGGAAACTAGTTTTATAAGTACGTCATTTAATTACTGGCGACTGATTCCGGCGTCAGATAGTTTCTCCTCGTCTGTCCATGCGTATAGTGTCATAGTTTTAAATAAGTTGTGCAACCACTTGTTAATACATGTATAAGTTATTTTTAAAATACCGTATTATAGATAAAATATTCGACTGATATAGATACAAATCATTAATTGTTTTTTAAAACTTTTTTCAAATCTTTATTTGACCAATAAGGCAATAAGCAGTTTGAAACTTTTAAACAGACCCTCCCAAACATGAACTTAAGAAAAACTCAACTTTTGAAGTAAACTGCAGAAAAACTGCAGTTTGGACGAAATCTATGCTAAAAAACGGAAGAAAAACTCAACTTTTGAAGTGAAACTGCAGAAAAACTGTAGTTTGGACTAAATCTATGCAAAAAAAACCCTGAAGAATAAGTTTTTTAAAGTTTTTCTTAAGTTCATTTTTGGCAGGGCAGGGCCCAAAATTGGACCAATAAGCACTGGTGTGCCACCCTGCAGTTAACAGGAATCCTCCATTTATCAGACACAGGTTTTTGGGTCGTCCATCGTGTAGAACACCCATTTCGCAGGTTTCTCCACTGGACTAGTCTAGTCGTTATGTCTGTCAGATAGTTCTCAGTATTCTTTTTTGAACAGATGCCCAGCAGTTGGGCCAGGGTGTTTTCCGTCCAAGCGACTGGGGTGGGGCCGTTGAAGGGACAGTCCTTAATGACATGTTCTACTTCTTCCACCGGGGCCATGCATAATGAAAAACCAGTTTCCATACCATTCCAGTGTTTGGTCCTGTACTTAGTTTCGAGAAAACTAGCCCTTGTCTTAACCAGCCTACAGTGTTGTCGTAAATGTTTTCCCTGAGATTGTGTGCATCCCACAAGATTTCTCCCATAAATAATCGCTAGATGGAGTATAAGCCTCATGTGTTGATTTGTTCAAACTTGATTCATTATAAATTTATATTAACAGTTTTTTTTTTCATGGGCTAAGACTGTATGCACAGTGGCCCATGTTTACCATTGCTGATGATTATATCAGATATTATTAACATATAAAAGCATTTGCCAAATATTACTGCTGGTTACATAATATGAATTGTGTCAGCAGTCCTCTGGGTGCTGTCATAAAATTCTGGTAAACACAGTAAAAGCACAAGCGTTTCATGTTGCGAATTTTGGCATTTTTCCAAATTACCAAATGTCAAAATTACCAAATGTGAAGTGCACAATCATCTGATGTGGCTTTTGCTGATAAAGGGTTGGTTGCAGCTTTGGTTAATGTTTGTCCTTAGGCATGGTAATTAATATTTTCAAACTGCCTCAACAGGATATTCAAGAACCCACACAAAAACGACTGAATTGTGATTCATGTAAGCCTGCAGCACAACCGTTTCCTATAATCATCCAAACTCATCAGCTGTCTCGTAAATTCCCAGACAAAAGCTGTGATTAAAGTGGTAGTCCTAAAGGTCTTGACCGTATCAGTCTCCCACACACTTTTTTAGGGTATCAGATTTGAAATTTGCGCCCACATATCCCTTTAGGTAAGCGACCTTCTTTTTTGTTCTGCGAATTTGTCCCTTGAAAATGCTTGGTTCAGGAGTCAAAAGCCTTTGTTAACTCCTCATGGATTACTTCGATTTGGGAAGCATGCATGTTTTTTGCAAAACAATCTTTAGTTTAATCATGACAACACTGAGTTATATACCTGTTCAAAACTTTTTAGCAGTTTGTTCCAATTTTTCAAATGAAACCAGGGTTAATCCAGACCTGATAACCTGAAATATTCATGAAAATTGCATGAATTGTGTTCTAAAACAAATTCTGTGAGAAATATGGGAACACAACAGGTTGTTTTTGAATTTGTGGTCGTTTGGGTGGTTTGAAATTCTAAAAGTTATTGGTCAGCTTATGAAAACGTTTCTGGTTAGACATCTTCAAAAAGTAATGCTAATTTTTGGTGTCAAATGAAAACGAATTTCAACTGTCAAGGGAAACTTGTTTGCTAAACCAGACTCACCCGGGAACAATTTGAAGGTTTTATTTTCAAATTTGTACATGCAAGGTGGTTCAGTTTTGCAATGAAAGGCATTTTGAATGGTAAACTTGTTAAGATTTTAATGTTACTATGGGAAGGATTCAAAAAGAAAGTTGGCTAAATGCCAGCGAGTGCATTTAAAAATAAATTGATAATTTTAGCGTTTTCTAGGGCTTTTCATTAAGCCTGCTTATGCGTTTTTTGGAAGTGAAGGTTAAAGTTAAAATAAGAAAAGAAGGAAATTTCGGTGATTGTGGGTGTGCCCATGTAATGATGTTTTTTGCAGAAATTACCTCAATTAAGTCCAATTGGATTTATTTTGTGCACGAAAAACGCATCGATGTTTACGAGGGTTGTATTGCTCACGAAATGGTTCTAAAAAAACATCCATTGATTGAAATATTGATTTTGCATTCAGATTAATTCCCCGAATTTGAAACCTTACTTAGCAATTGGGTTACAAAATCAATTGATGATAAAGGTTCTAGAACTCCACCAGTTCATCATACTCGTGAAAGTCGTTTTACAAATACTGCTAAAGCAAGGCTGTATTTGTGATCTCATTTGGGGATGGGGGAGGGAGAAGGGTCCAAAATCTTGGAGTGGACTATTGTGGCCATGTATTTGCAGGGCCAGATGAAATGCTGAAAAATTGTGTTTTTATCTTAAAAATCGCCCTTTTATATTGAAAAAACTTGAAAAAAGATGTTTTAATGCAAAATAATTGCATTTCTAAAACAAACAAAAATCACATTTGTAATGCAGAAATATTGCACTTTTAATGCACAATAATTGCATTTCTAAAACAGAAAAATGGCACTTGTAATGTAGAAATATTGCGATTTTACCTTGAAAGATCAGAGTTTTAATGCAGAATAATTGCATTTCTACAACAGAAAAATCACACTTTTAATGCAGAATAATTGCATTTCTAAAACACAAAAATCGCACTTTTATTGCAGAATAATTGCATTCCTAAAACAGAAAAATCTCACTTTTATTGCATTATAATTGCATTTCTAAAACAGAAAAAAATCACACTTTTAATGCAGAATAATTGCATTTCTAATTTCTAAAACAGAAAAATCACACTTTTAATGCAGAATTTTACCATTAAAAATCGCACTTTTACCTCAGAAAAATCGCATTTTTAAAGCTAACATATTTAAAAATATAGGAGTTTTTATATTATTTGCTTTGAATAGAAATCCGTTAACCTCTATCGTTATTAGGCGTTTAAAAGAAAAATGAGTTGGGTTTTTACAAAACAATTAAACCGCTGATGTGGAAAGTATACGATTTTATTTGTTGTGTGGAAATATGTAGGGCACGCTTGAGTTTCTCTTTTGTGTAATCCTAACATTTTTTGTTCATAATCACATTTGCAAACGAATAATTCTAAATATACATGTAGTTATTGTATATGCTCAACGACATACTTTTGATTTTGTATATTTAAACAGTTTTTTTTTGTATCTTTGTTTATGAAATGAACATATGGAACACACACAAAAACAGAACATGATATTACCATTCTTTTGAAATCTGTGAACCATATTCAAAATGCTTGTGGGAATTTACTGTAATCTTCCCTGTCACGTTATATTTCTTAATTTTCTAAATATCGTTTCTTATTATTTGGGAAGCCATCATGGGCATTATTCATTAAATAATGCAACTATTCCTTCTGTGAGGATATGAGAAAGTATACGACTAATTGGGATTAATTACTTGCTTCGTGGAATTCGGTAATTTATCGCAATTAAGTGACCTGGAAATAAATGGTCCGTTGCAATTACTAATAATGGACCTGCTCTACTGTGTACCAACTAACGCAGGGTGCAATAAAGTTATAAACCAGGGTTGGCAAAGTTTTTTATATGTTGGAAGGCTGGATCGAAGTTAATTGTCATCCATCATTCAAGAAAGTTAAATTAAACTATCTTTTCAAACCTTTTTTCATTTCAAAAAAGTGTGAATAACGCAGGACACCCTGTAAGTGGTATTGATTATCCATCTTGATGGGTATGGTATTCTTAACTCATATTTCAAAATTAAACCTTTGGGCACAACCAATTTGCTCTCCTAAGATTTTCCATCAGCCTGGAAAATCTGAAAAGTATGGAATCATGCTTGAAATTGGTGTCAAACACCAGAAAAATCTGGGGGGGGGGATCAGAAAATCTTAAAGAAAAACCAGAAAATTCTTTGGATGAATATTGTGGTAATTGGTCCCCCTTTCCCTGGAGGATGGGGGGACGCAACATTTGGGTAGTGGAGAATAGGGGCGGCGCAATTTGGGTAGTGGGGGCGAAAATTGGGGTAGTGGAGGATGGGGGACGCAAATTTGGGTAGTGAAGGACGAGGGGAGGCAAAATTGGGTAGTGTAGGATCGGAGACACAAATTTGGGTAGTGGAGACTGGGGGAGGGCGCAAATTTGGGTAGTGGAGAATGGGTGGACACACATTTGGGTAGTGCAGGATGGGGCGGCGCAAATTTGGGTAGTGAAGGATGAGGGGAGGCAAAATTGGGTAGTGTAGGATCGGAGACACAAATTTGGGTAGTGGAGACTGGGGGAGGGCGCAAATTT
>JAQGAE010000459.1:0-36517 GCA_034696685.1 Julus scandinavius | reverse complement strand
ATATGGTGATGTAGAGTATGGACTGCGCGAAATAGAGGATGGCGTAACTGAAACCCATCAAACATCCTCCTAGCAGGAAGATGCCCCTTGCTCCAACGTACGGAAGAATGAAGCTGGACAGAGGTCCTATAACGAAAGCACATTTAATTAATGGTGCGATGTAGGTTAATGTAGGCATAATGTAACCAAATGCAAGAGGTTTCCTATACTCGTACATGCCCTAAATTGGTGCCCAAATAGCTAGGATTTAAAAAAGGGGAAATTCCCTATTTGGCAGCTGTCTAAATGCGTATTTTTCACCAGCCACGAGAGTATGCATTTAGACACATTCTACTCTTAATTTGTTAGACATAACTTTTCCACTCTTGATGACTGTTCAATCTTGTGATTTTTTTTATAAAAAAACTTCAGTTTCCTGTTTTCATCTTTGGTGTTTATCTTACGCTTCCCATGTCTTCCTGACAAATGCATATCTGATTGTCGCGTGACATCATCAAAATCCAAAGTTGGTAGTCGTTGTGTCCTCCTATTTACAAAATGTTTATCGGCAACAATTAATTTATTAATGAACGTCTCGATTGGAATACAGGATGTAAAGTCAGGTGAAACGCAGCGGTAAACCTTCTTTCGAAACTGAACTGCTGGAAATGCTTAGAAAAGAGGCTGTATTTTTATATCCATGTTTCTACACGTTCTTTCAGATTATTTCCGTGTTTAAAAACCAATTTTTCATCAACTTTTAACAACAACAACAACTTATGGAACACGACGCCATCTTGGAAGTGGAACGCGCGGCACGTGCTGGTGCTTCGAATGACGTCAGGCGTTCTATATAAAGCTAGCTTTTTTATTTGATTTTCTAGGACGGAAAATAAGAAAAATAATTTTTATTCTTTTATGCGAAGATCGTCGCCTCACTCTCCGGCAATATGTACACGTGAAGGATATAAAGATAGTTGAGAACCGTTTGATGATAGCAAGATTCGAATTTCGGAGACCAATATGGCGTCGACGTGTTTCGAAAAGGCTTATATATAGCGACGAAAGCGGATTAAACTAAGTAAACAAGGGTAAAAGGACATTGTAGGGTCGTAAGACAGGTTTTTTATCGTATAATTTTCGAGGTTGCAGATATATAGAACACGCGACGTCACCACACGCGCGTGCCTGACGTTCTATTTCGAGAATTCGGCGGCCATTTGTAAAAAATGGGGAAAATTTATTTTGGATGCTCTGAGTTGTTTATATTTTCTGTTGTTTTTGTTACGATGCAGGTCCGGTAATAGCTCCAAAGACGAGCACCATGTTCTAGTTGTTGATGTTTATAATCCCGGGTGAGAACAATATGTATATGAGCCAGTATACTTACATGCACGGACTTGTTTTTTTATGGAATAATGCCCACGTATGGGCTTATACTGTTTGTTGACGTTGATTATACGCGCCATTCCTGGCATATATGTGGATAAGATCACATTATATGACTATATATTCGCACTGAGTAGTTATACCTATATGATGTTCATGACTTACCGGCGATGTGAAACATGCTGGCCAGCAGTGCTCCGACCCAAGCCGTGTAGCTTCGAGATTCGTTGAAAGCATCCAAAAAGGAGACGAAAAAAATGCCAATATTGTAGAAGAGGCCGCAAGATATGAAATAGCCGGCGAAAGAGGCGGCCAAAACGACCCAGGCCCATCCATGGTCTATATCCTTCATTGTTGACTGCACACGTTGCGTGCGGGACATTGCAGGTATATATATATATTTATAATTAAGGAATATATAAGGAAGGTTTCTAGGTCCAAGGCTGTTTAGATAACGTCTTTCACTCCACCTGCATTTCTTTCTTCGCCTCGCTGCTCTTCTGACCTGTTCATCTGCACAGCTTTCTATCGCGCCTCATTATGATTCAAGAGGGCTTTTATACGATTCCACTTTAAGGAAGTTGATGATGAATAATGGATATTTGAAACCTACGAGTTTGACAGTCCACTGTCTATGATGCAATAAACGAGATGCGAAACTACAGTGGCGCTAATAAGAAACCGAAATTCTTTCCGTTGTCAACCTTGCATCAATAGCAGCTGGGAAATGCAACAAAAGAGGCTGAACCAAGGGCAGCGTTTACAATATAACGTTCACTGCAGGTAACTAACCAGTAAAGGGGGTCGGTAAACCTTTTTTATTTGTTGGATAAGGGCCAGAGTTGAGATGTTTTTGGGTTGAAATCGAGGGCCAAATCATCGTAATCTAACGAATGTAACGAAATATTATCACTACGTGTTGAAGTATTCGTGAAGGTTTTGTGTAAATTTACTTTCCTCGTGTTTGGCGTACTAATCGAAATTTCAAAACCAGGCTGATTTGGGCCTCGGGCCGTTGTTTCGACGAATTTCTCAACTTCCGTTAGCTGGTGTTTGCTTTTGTTGCTGCGATCATATAAAAAAGATGCAGATTAACGTGATATTATGCGGTACAATTTTGCATGTCATGTCATAATTGCCATTACTCACGAAGTTGTTTATTTGTAATTGAAAAACAAGATGGCGAATTACGAAATGCATGATGATTTTCCTTTGGAAATTTGAGCCACTGCGTGCATGCGTAATATGCTCGATAAATCAAGGAAAAATTCGCTTAATGCCTCCTGTGTACATAAATAACCTCTCTAAAAGCATGAAATGTGCCTGTCCCGACTCGGAGACCCGTGTATAAATAAACCTGTCTAAAAGCATATTTTTCACTGTCCCAAGAGTATGCTTTTAGACAGGTTCTACTGGACTCTATATTTGCATAAAAAGGCTGTAGCATATCACTGAAAATTCACCGGTGATCCAAGAGAGATAAAGTGAGGGTTCCACTTTATAGCAAAATCTCAAACAAAAATATGCTCGGAACACAAACAGTTCGTTAAACTTGAAACAAGTGTTTTTTCCCAGTTACAAAAAAGTGCATCGTGGTATTCGTAGAGTATTTTGTACGCTCGATGCCACTGTCAATTGTTCCTTAAACCATCCACGTAGCTTTGTTTTCAATTCCTGATCATAAGTTCGGAATATTCAAAGTGATGACTTCGAACTGAAGATAACGGACACATCTGCAACTCGACTAACAAAAACATCAATCGTGGAATGTTGTCATTATGTTAAATTTATTGAATCAAATCGAGGAACCCTACTCGACTCCGAAACAAAGAAGGATTCATCTAATGTAGGGCCCAGGACCTTAAAAACTGGACGGTTGATGATAGGAAGAAAGTGAGATATGAACCGATGTTGTTCCCTGCGATACTGCGTGTCACCGCTTCGACCTCGTGAATATTGTGTGACGGGCAAACCTTATGTCAACGTTGAGAGCGTCTCGCATTCGACTGTCTTGAGCTCGTCTTGGCAATCTTTCTCTTGAGCTATGGTATGCATTTGGGAGATTCAGCTCATGCGATTTGAGACTCTGGTACGGTGGTATGTATATCCAAATTTTGAATAATGATAACGTATCTGAGCCAAGAAAATTATAAATTAACATTGAGCATTTCTTGAAATGAAGATGTTGCAAAGTTGAGGTGTTCAAATGGAAATGTAATGATCATGTGAAGACATGCACACAAAATTGTCATGTTTATTATGAGACAGAGCACTACACAATTGAAACATACGATCACGTTGTTTTATAAATTAACGATTTATTCACAGATATTTGGGAATGAATTTTGCAACTGATGTCGGGTGGTTCGTTAACTTTAAGTCGGACACGACTAAGCGAGCGGGCGATCTCTCGCATTGTCTAGTCTAAAAATATAAAATTTCCACTTCACGCATCTTATGTACAAGTTCGATACACGTTTTCTTCGCTGGGGATAAATCCCAAGAACTCGTCTAGTATCGTAAATCAAACTTTTCTTCCTCTTTTAGACCTCCGTTTCTTGATTTTATCTCGAGACTCTTCCTCGTGAACTTCCTTTGTCAAAGACGAGTCGGCATCTGTTAAAAATGACCAAAGTTTGAAACGCGCTACAATGAACAAGCAGCACACGTTAACCATGAGTTATTAGAGAGATTTAGCAAACAAACTAACTGTTGACGTTGTCGACACAAATTTAACGCGATTTAGACACAGTCTGCGCATGACGGATGGAAATTTACTGTTACATATGCACGGGACGGAGCCCAGTCGCCAACATCGCACGCTAAACTCAATTGAACGCGGAATTTCACCGCTGTAACGGACATGTGGACAACATTAGACTTTAAACAGTTTCTTCTTTGCTAAATCTCTTTATTAAAATACTTTACCGATATTCTTTTCCGATGGAGTCCAGAGCGAACTTGCCAAAAAACGTTTCGCCACCGCCACGTTCAAATGCGGTTGCTTCACTCTATCCATCACTTCCTTGACCTTGGTCATGTAACCACGAATCCTTTCCTTGAAATGAAACAAATTTATTATAGGAGTTACGATGGTTCGAGGCTCATTCTTGCGGAGTTAAGCAGCTACTAACCAGTTCTACTTTAATTCCATGTTCACGCGGATCTTCGCCATTCATGCTGAGATACACTATGAAATAAAATATAAATATGGATTCACGGATGTCAATTATTGCATTTCACAGTAATTTACTTACTCCAGAAGAGAGAATTGAGCGCATACGCTGCGACTAAGTCCATTTTGGCTCTGTCCAAGGATTCAAACTGAAACATCGTAAAGCAAGATTGAAATCAACTCATCGTGTTTTGTACAGCAGCGTTTATCGTTCTGAAATAGTCAACGAACCTTCTCCCGACTTTCACTGATCGTAGTCTTGAACAAAGGTTGTAACACATTCTCGATTTCTTCTAAAGATTTGTGAAAATTAGGCAGTTTATCGAGTAATTCTTTGGGAAATTCGACATCCGATTCAAAAGCCGCCATTTCTACTTTAAGAATTCTATTTTCCTCCACGTGCTGGCCGAGATAGAATAACTGTGTTCGGATATTAAGAGATTCTTCGCGCTACTATACACTCCTGATTCGAGACAATTTACCAAGAATCGCTATTGTCGATAACGCACCAGGCACTGCAGTGCACCAGGAAAGCGGTGTTTTTGTACGGAGCCCGAGAAAGGACTCTTTCATTCGTTTTTCTACTTCCGTACCGGCTCATCCGAACACAGTTATTCTATCTCGGCCAGCACGTGGAGGAAAATAGAATTCTTAAAGTACAAATGTTCGCGACGAAAATAAACACTGAAAAACGTTTAAAATTTAGTTTTCTGTTTAATTTCTTATCAATATCGAAAAAAAGTACTTTTTCGCCGAGTAGTTGTCTATTTTTAGGTTTTGGGCTTCGTACATGCTTCCCTTCCCGGGCTCCGTACAAGCTTCCCTTCCCGGGCTCCGTACAAATAAACGTTCGGTAGTTTCGTTCTATCCTGCCGGTACGGAAGCGCAAGTATGGACGTTGTTTATTTCGCACTTTATTTCCAGTACTTTTATCATATTTTTATCTAATTTTTTTATTTAAGATCAAAATGTTTGTCTTATTCGAGACATCCGCGGGTTATGCCGTCTTTAAGGTAATATTTTTCGTCTTTTTTTTGGAATTTGGAACACCGGCACGTGGTTGTTTGTTCTATAAGCCTATCGCCATGTGGCAAATAATGTTCGACTTTTTGGTTGTTTTTTTAGCTTTTGGACGAAAAGAAGTTGCAGAAAGCGGAAAATCTTTTCTTGGATTTCGAGACTCCGGAACGGGCCAATAAAGTGTGAGTGAATTTTGACTTATTCTTTGCTTGTATTTGTTCAAAAGACGCAGACGCTACTCGCTTTATGTAGCACGTGTCTCTACAATGAGCTATGCAATGTCAAAATCTGAGATTATGGTTACATTTTTGGTATAATTTGTATAAAATTTTTAGTCTTATCTAAAAATAACATTCCCGTAGACTGATTAGGGCCGATACAATTGTATCGGCACTAATTAACCCGAGATTAATCATTTATAGATGTTAAGGGCCGTATCTAGCAATGTATGTACCCTATTGAGGTGTTGTGCCCTATCTAGTTATGTAAGGACCATATGGACCCTATTTATCCTAGGCTAATTCATTTCTAGTTGTTAAAGGCTATGTAAGTGTTGCCGTTGAAAGAAGTTCTGCCATCCACTTCTTAAAGTTTCCTCTAGAAATTATCAATCGAAGCGCGGAAATATTACTTAAAATAACGAGGCAAATGTTTTACCCGAAACAGTTATATCCAACGAGCAAACTAGTACAACACGCTGTTTAACGATTTCAAGTTGGGCCTAAATGCCCTAAAATCAGAGACCCTTGTGTTTGTGGTGACCCAGAAACTCGTTTTGATTTTGTAAAACCTTCAAAGTGCGTCATCCATGAGGTAGTGACGTGATGTCCTTTTCTGGACAATAGATTTGGGGTTCTCTGGCCCTTTTCCATGGTCCTTGCAATCATATCGAAAGAACCCTGTATTTGGGCACTAAACATCGACAAAACCCTCCTTTGATCATATACACGGGTTGGCTAAAAACAATAATTTCATTAAGTAAAGATCAATTGCTTAAAGAAATTCAAACGGGGAGCACTTTGAGGTTTAGTAAAAATATCCCTTTGAAAGTCAATCCTTTACAAAGTGGAACCTTATATCTATGCGTTTGGTCCTTGAAGTCTCTACTTCATTCTTGGAAAAGTAATAAGCAGATAATGAATATGAATGGAAACAGTTTCCATGTCCATCGCTGGATTAAAACAGTGTACTTCCTTTAGGCAATTTACAACCCCAACTAATAGGGACACCCCCGAGAAACACCAAATAACCACCGAAACTTTTATTACGGCCGTCCCGATCATTGCCCCAGGACGCATCTGTGTAAGCGTGTAGCACATCAGATGAGCAGCCGATTGTGTTCCTCGGTGTGTTCACACAATACTGGAGGATTTGACCCAAACACTTGACACGTGTCACTGAATGACAACAGGATATATCTGGACGAGTCCTGGATGCGAGGAACATCAGGCTGCCAACCGATTGCCTGTATGGAAATTCCAGTTCCTCATCGCACTTTCCTCGTTGTACTGTGGCTCCTACGTGCATAGGAACTTTGACAACAGAATTTGTTGTCAAGTCGTATGCCTGAGCCAAGTTCGCAATATAATCGGTTTGTTGCATACAAATCTCACCATTAAAACGATCAAAATTTACCCCTAACAAACGCGGAATTGGGTAACTTCACCCACCTAAAGTTCCCTCGCAGTTTCACAGTAAAAGCCTCGGCCACTTTATACTTAAATAAAGTGGCCGAGGCTTTTTCTTTTCGAAGTTCAAATTGACGAAATTCGGCTCTAGCAGCCTCAGGTTCTGGCTCTTGAATATTTTCTCGGACGAATTCAACCGATCCTTTTTCTCTCGGCATCATTTTCGCATCACAAACCCAATCAGCCTAATTGGTGCTGGTTAATTTATTGATCGCAAACATTCTTTCAGCAGAATTTTTATATGGCGCCATCTTTGTTTCAAAGAATTTTCTTCTCGTACAATTTGTAAACTTAATTTACTTACAGTTAGTTTACTTTCCAAACTTGTCCGATGGTTTTCCTCGTTGAATTTAACTCGCACGTTTTTGCCATTTGTCACTTTTCCAGTTGAAAACTGCACACATTTAAATCTTGGTTAGGATTTTCACCAACTCCAGATTTTCTTTCTTAGTTGTAGATGACGCAGATCTTCTTAATTAACACGAAATCTAATGTATAACATGTCCGGACTTTTTTTTTTAGGTTATCCTTAAAACATTTTAAAAAGTTTGAAGATACGACGGAGGCCCTGGCCAGTAAGTTTCACAACGGTCCTTATGTCACCATATTTTTGCACGCGTGTTAGCTAACCCTTATGACCTTTGACCTTTTTCAGTGGCAACTGCGGCAGTCGAAGGCAAAATGTGCAAAAGTTTGAAGAAAATGTTGAAGAAGTTGTACGTGAAAGAAGCTCACGAAACGCTGGCCGTTGCCGATGCAAAGTTGGGCAACGCCATCAAGGTGAGAGGAAACTTCAGTCGGGGAAAATGTTTTCAAAACCTTGGAAAGTCGGTGAAGTTTAAAATGTTTATTTAATTCGTTTACAGGATAAGCTAAACATAGCTTGCGTCACCAGCTCCGCAATTCAAGAACTGATGCGTTGCATCCGTTCGCAAGTCGACAGCCTCATCAGCGGACTTCCGCAGAAAGAAATGACGGCGATGTCTTTGGGTCTGGCGCACAGGTACGAATCGAAATTTTGACCCTTTGAAAATCCGACCGGACGTATATTCGCAGCTCGATCGATTTACCTAAATTTTGTTTTCCAGTCTTTCTCGCTACAAGTTAAAGTTCAGTCCCGACAAAGTCGACACCATGATCGTGCAAGCCGTCTGTGAGTACCTTATTCCATCGCGTAATTAACTTAACGAGCACAAATTAACATTTTGTGCTGGGACTAACGCGTAATTTTGTCACCTCGCAGCTCTTCTCGACGATCTCGACAAGGAGCTGAACAACTACGTGATGCGATGCCGCGAGTGGTACGGTTGGCATTTTCCGGAAATGGGCAAAGTCATCACGGACAATTTAACCTTCGTTAAAGTTGTGAAATTCATGGGCATGAGGGAAAAAGCCTCCACTTTGGATTTCTCCGACTTGTTGACAGAGGAAGACGAAGAAAAAATCAAGGAGTTGGCCGAGATTTCGATGGGCACGGAAATATCCGAGGAAGACATCGAGAACATCGTATTTCTTTGCGATCAGGTAACGACGGGATTACTTTTGCAATATTTTAAACTCCATTAAACCCACGTATAACCGCTTTTTATTTCTTTACCAGGTCATCGAAATGACGAACTATAGGTCCCAACTGTTCGAATATCTACAAAATAGAATGACTGCCATCGCGCCCAACTTGACGATCCTCGTCGGAGAGTTGGTCGGCGCTAGGCTCATATCGCACGCCGGTAAATATTGTTTTCAATATGCTGGAGAGCTGCTATCGAGAGCATCTCGCGGGTTGCTCTCGGATGGTTGTCCGTTTTGCGAGAGTTTCTCGCCAGTATTTCCTCTCACGCGTAGCGTACTACTTTTAATAGACTCGTGATTCCCTCTTCCCGCTTTCAGGGTCCTTGTTGAATCTGGCCAAACATCCGGCTTCAACGGTGCAGATCTTGGGTGCCGAAAAGGCCCTTTTCAGAGCTCTGAAGACGCACCACGACACTCCCAAATACGGTCTGATTTATCATGCGCAGCTGATCGGTCAATCGACCACGAAGTTAAAGGGAAAGGTAAGATCTGCGGTTAAATATCCACAATTTTAAAATGTAAGATTCAGTCTACTGTATCTAATAATTACCTTTCTTCGAGTAGATGTCCCGAATGTTGGCCGCGAAAGCATCTCTGGCTTGCCGCGTGGATGCCCTCGGCGACGATCCGTCCACCGAATTGGGGTTGGAGACCCGTGCCAAACTCGAGTTGAGGTTAAAGCATCTCGAAGACGGAGGGGTAAGTAGGCGAGCGTGCGCTCTTTTTACCCAACAAACCGTTTAATCTTATTAACTTAATCCGAACGTGGTTTTAGATGAAAAGGATAAGCGGTACGGGGAAAATGATGGCCAAGTGGGCGAAATATGAGAATAAAAGGTAACGTCTCGAATTAAGACATTTCGAACGAATATTCCGTCGATGGATCTATAATTGTGCAACTTTGCTTTTTGTAGCGAGGTGCGGCAGTATGACGCCGGTGCCGACTCCACCGTTTCGAGTAAGAAACGGAAATTTGAAGCCGAGGGCGAGGGCGAACCCGCTTTTAAAAAAATAAAGGCGGCAGAAGTGGTGCAGGAGCCGCCGCCGCAAGAGGAAGAGGCCGTGGATGGTTAGTGGACAACTGCCTAATAACTAACTGTACTTTGATCGTAACGAAAGAGCTAATCGATAGTTTTCTTAGATGAAACCACTTCTCCCAAGAAAAAGAAGAAGAAGAACAAGAAGCAAAAACACGAGGAAGAAGAAGAAGCGGCCGTTCCTGGTGAGACGACGGAGATTTTTTGTGTCGCGACAATTTCGGACCTTGCGAATAAAAAATGCTTAAACAAATCGTTTTTACCGTTTCAGTCGATGAGGAAGAAGAGCCGTCTCCGGCCAAGAAAAAGAAGAAGAAGAGGAAGTCTAAAGCGGCCGAGGAAGACGATTGATGTCGGCTCGGACGTAAAACTTGACTAGAGGAAGGTTCCTTTTTTTGCGCGCGCCCGTGGGGTTCTCGCACTCGTTCGGGCTGCGGCACGCTCGCACCTAAGTCGGAGCGTGCCGCAATCCGGAAAAGCCCGAGAACCGACGACGTAGAAAGCCGAAAACCAAAGTCGGTCGCGGTTAAACTTTATTCGTTTTTATACATAAAATTCGCTACGTGCTTACGTTACTATAAACGTGGGTCGACATTCCCACTGAAAAAAAACAAAACACGCTGTCGCAACTTTTATTCACGTCTTCGGCGTTGAAACTTAAGTATTTTCTAGGTGGATCTAACGTTGTCTTTTTTGTTTTTTTTATCAGATACTGGGTTTTTTTTTATGTACAGCGTATGATACACGTCTTCTCGTCACGGATGTTCGTGGAATCTGTTTCGCTTTGTGTTAACGTTCGGTAAAGCGTATCGAGGGAAACGACGTATGTTCCCGCAACGCACCCGTCGTTTTAAACGGAATTCGTCGGAAGGGTCCTTCGTGCCATTGAAACTTATGTTTAAATTTTCAAAATTGAAAAATTTTAAGGTTTTCGATCAAAATTGTTTGTGTTTTACGCGTTAAAGTTTAAACTGACAAACAACCGAACCTTGAGAATTTTTGAAAGTGCTTTCTCAATATTTTCCAAAAATACGTTTTTCTTAAATTTAGCAAATATTTTGAACATAATTAAAAATGTAAAGCGAAGCATCCTTCTGACGAATCGTTGAGCACGAAAGTTAACATATCCGGGTGTTTAATCGAGCGTTAAATCCATACGTTCCGAAGCATCGAATTTCTTGAGCACGCGTTATATACTAAGTCCCAAATAAGGAAATTCGGGCGTTAAGTTAACGGATTGTTTGTAGATGTCCGGATACCGCAACCTTTTTTTAAAGATTATCGGTGGATTCCGTGCCGCAACCGCACGATTGAGTTTCGGCGCTAAGTTAGCGCTTTGTTTGTAGTTGTTCGGATGCCGTTCCCGTAACCACAGCCTTCGTCGACGGATTCCGATCGTCCGCAACCGCTCACACCTGTCTTCTGCCGCAGGAAGCCACTTCCGATCCGGGATCCGCGGCAGCGGGCGATGTGCCGGCGTCCGCGCTTCCCGTGGATTCCTCCGGAGTCTTCGAGACGTCCGTTTCGTGTTCCTGTTCGTGGTGGTGCCGGTGGCGGTGGAATGCCTGTTGCGGAAAAAAGAAAAACAACCGCATTTAAAGTATCGGACCACGGAATGCCAGATCTGCTAACGACCAACGGTAATGTTGGTGGAAAGTCTGAAGTGCACCGCAGGGTTATAAGTGTTTATAACCGTTTTTCTCGTCGCGGTTAAGTGCCACATATGGACCCTATTTGAGAAATGCATACTAATGTGCCGCGGCAATTTGAGACCTTGTACATGTGGCCCCATGGTTGGCCTCGTCGTCAGTTAGGAATGTTCCCATAGTTTATTGATTTGCCCTCGTTCGGAATGCGTGACGTCACGCGCGTGCATTCCTTCCAATCTAGAACTTCCCTGTAGTTGCTATTGGCAGAGTGGCACTCTGTGCTCATTGGCTGAATATGTGGCCCTCGGTTCGAAAAGAGTAAGAACATTATGCAACGTTCAAAAATGGCGGCGGGTGAAGAAAGCAGAAAGTTTTACAGCTGTTTCGGTTTAGTTTTTGCGAGAAATTTCACGGTTTTAAGTGTTTTCGTCGCGATTTGTCTTCAAAAACCTTTAAACTTAGATTACGAAGCAGTATTTTAAAATACTTTTCGGACAAAAGCCTCGAAAGTCGCGTTTTTCAGCAGCTACGTTATGCTTGCACCGGAATGTGTTCTACATTTTGCATTTTTAGACTTTTAAAAGTGCCCTAATCACGAAATAAGTGCGAGGTAATGTCTAAATTTAACTCCTTGTTTAGCTTCTTTATTTGCAGGCTGTTTGGGTTTCACCAATATATCTGTTTACGATGTTTTATCTAGTACTGGGTATAAGCACCTCTCCTGATGAAGGGCTATTACGTAAAATGGCCCTAATAAAGGGCGTTGGGTAAGATGGTCCTAAGGAAATCCGCTTTGAATGAACTTCATGAAAGGACATTAAGCAAGGCTTGGCGAGCTAGCTTAATGACAAGGCATTATGTAAGATGGTCCTAATGAACATCCTATACTTTTGAAAAAGCATTAATGCCCTTGGGTCCCTAATACGACTGAAACTTTGGCGAGACATTGCTTGCTTTTGCTAGCTGATAGTTATGGCACTGGATTGGGCCCTTCTTGGTCTTAGATGTCCTAGGGTCCCTAAGCCCCTCTCAAATGCGGCTAAAACATTTGTACATTGAATGTTTCTGCTAGCCGATAGTTACGGTGCTGGATTGGGCCCACCCTGCCTTAGATGCCCTTGGGTCCCTAAGCCCCTCTCAAATGCGCGTTGCTTGCTTTTACTAGCGGATAGTTACAGCACAGGATTGGACCCTTCCAGGCTTTCGATACCCTTGGGCCCCGATAGTTCCGGCAGTTGCCTTTGGGTCCCTAAAGCGGCTAAAACGCTTTGAACATACATTTGTACGTTGTTTGCTTTTGCTAGCCGATAGTTACGGCACTTGATGTCCTAGGGTTCCTAAGTCCCTCTCAAATGCGGCTAAAACTTTTGACCGTACATTTGTACGTTGCTAGCTTTTGCTATTTGATAGCTACGGCACTGCAATGGACCCACCCTTGCCTTGGGTCCCTAAAGCGGCTAACACTTTGAACAGACATGTGTACGTATATTTTGGCCAAGCAATCGAGCGGACAGGCAGCGTGCAATCATGCGGTCCTTGACGGCACACATGCACAGAAACATCTACGTGTGGAGGATGAGGGTTGGGTAAGGGCACGTGGGTTAGTAAGTGAGTGGAATAGAGAGAGAGGACTAATTGAGAAGCTCTATCTACCTAAAACTATTTTGAGAATATCGCCTCAGAACCATTCCTTCCGTTCCCAGGTCTTTTTATGGGAATATTTGGCGCTAGGAGTCATATGGACTTCCTGTGAAAGAAAAACACCAATTTTAGCGAAATTCACTACAAAAATTATTCCAATCCTGACGAATTCTTTTTTTCTTTTCTCGGGTTTGTTTTTAAAAATTCGACTCCTGAAACGCGGATGCAAAAACCGCCAATGGGCTTACGGCACCCTATAGCGTTTCGAGGACGGCGACGAGGACCCGTGCCCTTTGCTGCGTGGCGGTAGATAGAGCTTTCGAGGCGAGACATTATTTTGGTGCGTTATCGTAGCGTGCAAAATCGAGGATTTAGCCCGATCGTTCTTCGCCCACCGTGACGCTAAGGGCCTCGGGACCGATCCGAAGCCAAGAACTACGGATGCCGGGTTTGCGATTCCGTTCCCGAATTTAGGTTTTTTGGAAAGTCGCTTTTCGGGCCCAAAAGGTTCCTTCGTGCCGCATTCGGGACCCTTTCCCAAAAAATATGGGCTCCAAGAACACGCGTGGTTCCGTAACCGATATTCGTTACTGGTTTTAAGATCAGAAACACGTTTAGTACGGTTGCGTCTGTCGGGGCGATAGAAGGGCCCAAATTTGGGAATGACAGGGTCCCTAACTCCACCCGGATCCCGACCATCGGTATTTATATTTGTTCTCGAGGCCGAAAAGTTTTTCGTTCCGATGGATGTTGCGGGGAAACTATCGGTTGGAGACCGAATGCAACGAGCGGGTCTCGAACGGAGGAAAGGGCACGGTGGGCGAAGAATGACGGAAGGCTACGAGAGATCTAATTGTCGGAAAGCTAAAAGGGGTAAGAAAACGAGGAAAAAGAAATCCGGTGGCTAGATAGGTGAATGTCTCGAGACGGTTACCTGAAGAGAGAACCTCCTGTGCGTGGCCTTCCTTCCTCCGCGGCGCTTGGAGATGTGCGGGTTGTCCTTCCTCATGGTTTTATTGCGTAGGACCTGAAGTTGGGTGTACACGCGACGGAGTTCGGCCTGGAAGCACGGAATGGAGAAGGAAAAAAAAACAAGTTAGTTCTTGGACCGCGATAAGGCATCGTGTGCTAGTCGCTAATACATAAAGGACCCGGTTGAAAATATTTTGTCAAAGTCTCGGATAGTCTTTACAATGGCCGATGTCAACCATGGAGGGCCCGTGCGAGATGTTAAGACCAAAAGCCCTAACGCATACGGGCGGATCGGATATGTCATTTTCTACGCTTATGGTATGAAAAACTAAGGCCTGCGGGACAAATCCGAGATAGGGCCCCAGACGGACATGTTCGAGATAGTCGAGGACCAGCGTTAACGGGGAAGCAAACTCGCCCTTATGTCCTCTGGGTCCATATCTGCCAGGTTGATTTCCCCGATGTCAACTTCTCCATTCGATGTGACGCCATCTTGGAGTTTTATTCCTTCCGGTGGGGCCGCATGGTCCTGACCTTCGACTCCTCTGCTGTGGTCGCCCTCGGTGCCGTCGTGCGGGGGTCGATAGTGATACCACAACTGCAAACAAAAAAGATGTTTACAAAAATGCGGAAATACTTTCAAAAGTTTCTCGATCCGTTTCAACTTCACCTTAGGTCCGAAAATGAGAAGCAATGTGATGGACACCGTAAGTTGACATCTGGCGAAATACACCAGGAAGATGTAGTCAGGGTGAAAGGTCAGCCACACGTGGTGCCTATTGAACAAAAACAAATTGAACGTATGGACCTAAACCGTTTGTGTGTGGGACCGCGTATTACCTGAATACATAGAGCAGTAGCGAAATGAGGGCCTCGGTGTAAATGGCAAGGCACAAGTGACGTTTCTCGTTGTAAGGGCTGCTGGCGTTCCGGATGTGGTAACTGATGTAGATGCCGAAGATCAGAAAGGCCATCTCTCCTAAAAAGAAAGAAAAAGGGCGCTGAAACCACCGAAATATACGAAAACGCCCTTAGGATCATTCCGATGATGTTCGGTGGCCCTAGTCATTAATTGACATTGAAATCTTAATTTTTTTTTAGCAAAGGGCTCTTTCATCCAGGCAGGTTTCTGGACAGCGGGACCTTTAGCCGAGCGCATCCCCTTTTTCCAGACTAATTTTCTGTTTTTTTCCGAATAGCACGTTCGCATCGAACATGGGGCATTTTTCCAGACTGACCTCCTTCCGTAACGTAGTCCCACCATCGCGACTTGCAGATGTCGTAGCTGAGGGCCTGTTCGGTGAGACCCCTGTCCACGATGCTGTCCCCCTCCCTGATGTGGTCCACGTTGATGGCCGTCCAGGCGGACATGTAGCCGATGACCACCAGCGCGATGCCGGCCAGGTACTTCAAGAGGTCCTTGTCCCGGATGACCCAGCGATGGGCCTTACGCGTGCGGAACTCGACTAAAATCCTACGAATAAACAACGGTCACCGCATTAGGAGGAACACGGCCCTAAGACAAATTGCGATACCTTATTTCGGCCGCCGTTTTCACGCTTCTTTACGCGCGGATGGATAACGCGTAGATAGAACCAAAAATTTGCCATATCCGGTAATCTGTCGCGGATTACGAAAATGGTGAATGTTGCTAGGATATATTATTCCGGATGGATTGAAAATCTACGATTTGAGGTAAATATAAATGAAATTTGGATTTGGGAACAAGTTCGAGTAGCGCAAAATTTGGATACTTTGGGACGAGGGGTGTTAACTTGGGGCCAGTCATCATTTTGTCCATTTCAGATGTTTTAAGCATGTACCCATAGTGCTGCTATTTCAGGGGGAATCTATCCACAATACCCCTCTCCCTTTCCTTATACACGGTGTTGGTAGTTTTGTCTCACCTGTACATTTTTAAAATGATGGTGCCGTAGCAAACGGCGAATCCCATTTCACGAAACCAAGGCTCCAGTAAACAGCTGACGGTCGTCGGTTCAAAATAACGAATCACGACCTATTATTGTTTTTCCAAGAAACAAAACAATAACAATAATAAGAGCGTGATATTGTTTTAAAAACAGGTGATCTGTTTTGAAAAATGAAATCTTTACTTACGGTGGAATAAAGCAAAAGTGCTCCGACCAAAATCATTTCCAACACTGTCCACATCCCGGTGGCGATCACCTGCAATCACACCAGAGGAAGAAAAACGTTTACACGGCAATTTTTATGCAGCATTTTCCAGATATTTTAAATAAAACTGGGAAAAAAAGTTGAAAAACCAATGCAAATTTAATGAAAGTGGGCGGCCATCTTGATTTTGGAACACGAGATATTTGGAACGCCCGCATTTCACGGTTGCCGTGGCAACGTTCTATATTTCCGGTCTCGTGCAGCGTGCAACATGCACGTGCTCATGAATCCTAACCAGGTAGAGAATAGAGCATTGGCTGCTGAGTTAGACGTCGTCAAAAGCTATATATAAATCCATGTATGGACCCTATTTATACATAATACATAGTCATTATGGGCCATATTTACCCATTGAGGGTCAAGCATGGCTCCTCTGCGACCATATGCCTGGTGTTAAGAAATTGAGATAAGTAAAGTTTCGATAAAATGTAGGTTAAGTTTGAATAAACGAAGCTTTTTCGCATTTGAGTAATTTCTCCAAATGAAGGCGTTGTTCGAAGACATTTCCTCCATCTGTTGTTTTCAACTAACAAGATTTTGTTGTTGTTAGAAAACAGCTTGAGAGAAACAAACTATAAATCACTGGGTTTTTTTAAAGTACGAAAAAAGGCTTTTAGATCCGTAAATAAAAATCAGGATGTTTAACAATTCTGATGTTTTTTAAAAGTAAGAAATCTGATAATGTCCTTATGTTTTTTAAACTGGTGTTTTTAGGTCTTAAATGTGGGAAACCTATGCCATGGATAAGTGTGTGGATGGATGAATGGATTGGATAAGTGTGTGGATGGATGAATGAATGGGTAGATGACCGGATGATGGGTTGGCGGGTGGATGGGTATAATGGCCGGATGGATGAATGAGAGGGTGGGTGTGTTGATGGAAGAAATGAATGACTTGATAGATGAGTGGATGGCTAGAAGAATGACCCGATGGATGGGCGGATGAGGACCTCGTCCAGTGGACGAATGGATGGATGGATGGATGGAATACGTAGGTTGACTGACCTTGCATTTCCTGAGCTGGAATACAGATATGGCCAGCACGACGCTGATGGTCATACAGAAGCTCTGGAGCCCCAGCGGCACACCTCGCCACCAGAGGTCGTAGTCGACGAAGCAAGGGCTGGGGTCGACGCATGCGCCACAGCCCGAGTGACACGCCTCGCACCGGAAGTCCACTTCCCCCATCTCACTCTCCAGGAAGCGGCCATCGAGCTGGCCCGGAAGTGACGTCGCGTTGGGATAAAAGAAACCCTGGCGGCACGAACACTGGTACGAGCCGCGACGGAAGCCGAGCCCCTGGCGGTGAATGCACTGAAAATTCAATTCGAGAGGGTTTTAAAACACGGTTCGGGTCACCTTGCCGAGGGCCCTTTGCTCGGGTTACCTGCATGGTATCACGATGGCACAGATGCGTTCCTCCGAACAGATGACCGCTAGGAGCGCACTGATCTAGATCAAAGGCGCTTAGATCCACGTTGATCACCAGAACACCCCTGAAACAAAAACCTCATATTACTCTGGAACCTGTCTACATTGAACGCGTGTGGGACCGGGTAAAATTGTGGACGAGTGTTCGCCGTACCGTGTCTCGGCATCGAGTGCTGCATTTTCAATCGATGCGTTAACAAATTCCAAATCTTTATATTTAATCACTAGGATACAACAAAAGTTGTCTCGAGATACATACATCATGTATCCAAACATTTCACGAACACATCGCCAATTGAATGTTTCTTTTTTGTTCGCAACGTGCATCTTCAGCTGCGTGTCTAGGACTATTTCCAGAAGATGGGAATCCAATTCAACTCATTTGAGTTTAACTTAGGACCATCTTTTTGGAGCAGAACATAGACTGCCCTTTGTTATGAGGCACTCCAGTCTCACTTAGGGGCATGTATGGTTTGACATCTTTTCGGGGCAAAAGTTTAATTTGACACTTTAGAATTAATTGATCCTTTAATAATCAATTAATATTAAAATTCATTCAACTATGACTATTCCGATAAGATTGCCGCTTATCGATTTAATTAAACGTGATTGATTTAGTTATGATTAATTTAGTCCTGGATATTATAATCGTCAATTTCATTCATGATTAAAGCCAGCTATTTTTTTTAAACGTTTTCCCGCTTGTTTTTCCCTTCGGAAGCAATTTTTCCATCCGAGATGCTTTATTGATTATTCGATCCCCTTTTCGCTATCGCAGCATCGCTTCAAAGTTAAATGCAGTAAATTCATCGTCGTTGGATTTTCTCTGGATGCTGGAGCATCCGGGTACAAACCACGCACATGTTCGTTTATCCGTTACTTTGAAAGTGGGACAGGGGTTTCGATCGGTCTGAGGTGTTGCTTTCATTTATTCTAAGAGTGAATATGCCCCACATAATATTACAATTTTCATTACGCGAGGATGAATACGAAGAGGGAAAAATTGAACTTCCCTCGCGTACAAATGGTTACTCCGAACGCTTCTTCACATTTTTTGTGTAAAATTGAACGAGGCATCATTTATATTTGAACAACTCGTTCAACTTACCTCCAAACGTGCACTTTAAAAAAGGAGGGTTTTTTGTTGCTCCGGCACAATAGAAAAACCGAGCAAAAGTACTTGGTCTACTGGTACGCTACTCCTAAACCACTCCCATTTCTACAAATCCACTTCTGGTACTTAAAAGCATTCCTTCTGCTACTTAGCCACACCCACTGCTACTTCACCACTTCCTTCGCTACTAAACCACTCCTATTGCTCCTAAGCCATTCCCACTGCTACTAAACTACTACCACTACTTCTAAAACACTAGCTGCTTCTAAACCACTACTACTGCTCATAAACCACTCCCACTGCTCCTAAGCCACTACCATTGCTCCTAAAACACTCCCACTGCTCCTAAGCCACTCCCACTGCTCCTAAAACACTCCCATTGCTACTAAACCACTCCCTCCGCTACTAAACCACTCCCACTGCTAAGACTTCCTGGACGGGTGGAACATTTTTGATGCGTCCAAGGTCAACACAAGGAGCCGCTTAATGTATTTAGGACCTTTTCGAGCCTTCCCCCAAGAGGAAGGCTTTAAGGGCCCAGGAAGGGTTGTGTGGCCTCCTATATTACATCCACTACCCATGAGGACCCACGCTCAATAAAATGAATGTCTTACCTCCACCTTTGATCGTCAAATATGGGCAGAGAATAGGTGGCTCTCCACGACCTCTTGCTGCAGTCCAGCCACAGAGGATGCCAAGTTCCCGCCGTCGCGGCATTAACGGTGGCGGAAGATGGGTTCGCGGTCACTCGCGTGGATTTTCTGGCATCCGATGAGTTTTTCTTGTAAGAGTTGGCTATGTTCATGAAGAGTTTGTGAACGGACGACTCGTCCGTAGATGTGGCATTTTCATCATCGGACATCCCCGGACTTAGGTTCCTAACTCCCAGGTGGCGCTCCGTGCCGTTCCTGAAGGCGTACAGGAGGAAGGACGAGGTGGCGCTAGAGGGCGACACTGGATCCGATCCAGCTTTGTCGTAGGTCAGGAAGAGGGCGCACCCATCCAACACCGGGTGGCGCTCCAGCACGGCGGTGAGCACTGGCGCGAACACTGTCTCGTCCGGGGCGCCCCAACGGCCCAGCGCCAGGAAAGTTCGCACGAGTTGAGCATAGGTGGCGACAGCGTCGACCTGCTCGGCGTAGCGGGCGCTTAGGATTGGCTGAAGGAGGGCCACCGGAACCGGAAGCTGGCGAGGGCAGCGCTCTCCGACGGTGGTGGAGTTGGCCTCGTCGATCGCATCCAGCGCCGCCCTGCGCCAGTCGTTGACAACGGCCCTTGGGACCCTATCGATATAGCGGTCACCGTCGGAATTTGACGATGGCCCGGGGTCCTTGGTATCGATGTATCGGCCCCTACTATCGATATCTGCCCTAAAGTTTGTATCTGTAGCGGAAGGAGTGGGATGGGCCGTTGACGTCCGGCAGTTTTGGCAGCCAATGAGGAGGAGACTGAGCCCTACATTGACCACCATCCAAACGTCCATTTTCGTGGTCAGTCTTGCCCTTTGCTATTGCCTCGCTGGGGGCCCTTTGATGATATGGGCCCTCGATGAGGGAGGGTCTGAAAGCGGAAGAAGGAAGAGGAGGACCCTCGGAAGCGGCGAGGGCCAGCTGCCCATGGCGTCCCCCTAGCGTCGTGCCGCGAGAGGGTGCTCCTCGTTTTGGCCGTTGATCCTCGACGTCTCCTCCTCGGCCATCGGCCCTTCTACGCTCGTACCGGCCCTTGCGCAACTAGGGAATGATAGGCGGACGAACGACGGAAGCATTTTTGGTCGAATTTATTTTCCCTCTCCCAACGAGATGATATCGAGAGAAAAAAACACTGTCTTCGCGACAGGGCCTTTTTTCCTGTTTCAATAGATGCCCTTTGGTGGCTGACTCTGCTCTTCGACGGATTTCCCGGCTTTGGATCAATCTAAAATCACAACAAAAAAAAAGACAAAAGCGAAATTTAATTTGTTGAACGCGGAAATGACGGTGGCAAAAAGAGGAAATTGGAAAACCGGAGAGATTAGGGCCTATCGTGGATTCCCTTACTCCAGCACCTTGCCTTACGAAATCTGGTTAGGATCGCACGTGAGCACGTGGTAGGATATTGCACTCCTCCTAGGTTAGGGGGTTTGGAAGGATGGCACGCGCGCGGAACAGCGGAACGCGGCGTTTCGAACAAGATGGCGCGGCCAGCTCGTATTCCGAAAACTGCAGATTTCATTTAAAATATTTGGCTAAAATTGTTGAATTTATCGTTTTTCAGGTGGTTCATCGTGGTGTAAAACAAATATAGACACGTGATGTGCGATATTACGGAGAAGTGGAGGTGAGTGTTTATTTGAGGGTTGTAAAAGTATACAAGACCCGTACGCTATAGCTCTTACTAAAGGGGCCTCGATCTGAACCGAAATAAAGGCGAAGTTGTGAATGGTGTTGGTGAACAAGATCAATAAGTCGTCCAGATTGAAGCTATTTTCTCCCGTGCCCTTTTTTAATCCGTGACAAAAAGGGGCTCTTTCCTCCCCCTCCTCCTTCATTTCTACGTGTATATAATATCGATCGCTATGGAACTAAACCGAGGGACGCCATCTTGAATATCCTTAAAACTCATCAATTTAGCACAATTTATACAGACTGAAAATCATGGACACATCACTGAGAGTGCGCTCGATACTGTCTGAGAGCTCTCGTGTTCGAATTTTATCGCGAGTTCTGGCCTCTCCGACAGCAGCTCGCCAGCTATGAACCATGCTAGAATTTTGAGAGTAACTCTCTTGCCAATGGACGCATCTCCGAGAGTAGCTCGGGTGCAAATGCGCGTGCTACTGTCCGAGAGCTCTCTTGTTCGAATTGTGTCATAAAGGTGCGTTTCCACGTGAGATTAACTCTCGCGAGTTACTCTTCATGCACATCTCGTATTCCATAAAATTTCCCAAACTTAGCTTTAAACATTAAAGTACCCTAAACATAATCATCTCGATCGCTGCTCTCAGAGACAACTCTCGGGCAGTAGCATGTGCTACATTGAAAAACTGCTATAGAGAGCATCACGAGTTTCTCTCACGTGGAAACGCACCTTAAGCCATCGGCCTCTCTGATAGCAGCTCGCAAAATACGAAATTCAAATGGACAATTATCTGAGAGTAGCGATGGAGAGTAACTCACGAGGGTTAACCACAAATGGAAGCGCACCTTAATATATTCTCTGCAATTGCTGGAGCGGACACGGTTTTGAGAGTGCTCGCGAGAGCCTTTTTGGCAAGATGCTCGCCGTGTACTCGCAATCGGCTGAAAATAACTCTCAAATGGACAACCACCTGAGAGTAGTTATCGAGAGTAACTCACGAGAGTTAATCTCAAATGGAAACGCACCTTAACATACTCTCTGCGATTGTTTGAGCGGACACGGGTTTGAGAGTGCTCGCGAGAGCATTTTTGACTAGATGCGCTCGCCGTGTACTCGCAATCGACTGAGAGTAGCCATCTGAGAGTAGCCATCGAGAGTAACTCACTAGAGTTAATCTCAAATGGACCGTTTTAGATCAATATAATAATTAACAAATGCGCGAAACGTGTTTTATTAAAAAAAAGTGTCTCAATGCTCCCCATTCTCCCCTAATAATAACTTTCATAGCCCTATATGGCCCATCAACGGCCATAAATGTAACATCAAGGTGTAAAATGACCCAAATACATCAATGGCCATTCATTATTGGGTCCATATAAGGCCGTTCATAAGTGTTACATAGGGCCCGTAACAATGGGACAAATATGACCCATATCTAGGTCAATTTTGGTCCTTGTTGGAACATGTATAGTAACGTATAATTAATCCACCAAGATGTATAATACGTGCGCATACACATAATCAAAAGCCCCAGAAAATCCATTTTTAATTCCATTTTAATCCCTTTAAATTCTCCATCTTGAATTCTAGAAGCGCATTGTTTTCTAGTATATATCGAAAAACGTGTAGTATTTTTTTTATCTAAAACATGTCGTACGTGTAAACATAAAATGATGGTTGTTTTTTTACTTACGTGTTATATTTTCACCGAAATGTAGATATTGTAATGAGTGAAAACACAACATGGACGCGTATTCCGGATGACTTTTTCTCCCATTATTTGGATATTTTTGTTAACGTCGTCCTCTTAATTTCTCATATTTTCGTGTTTTTCGTTCAGTTGAGCTTCGAATGCCATCTTTTTTCTTCTTCCGACTCGCGCGTTTGGAAATCCACAAAATAACGCCGATGAAACGGAATTTGAGAGAGAATCGAGTAAAAAAATCCACTCGCGATGGAGGAAGATGCGTGTGAGCGGATGAGGGGGGAAAAGACCGCCAGGGGGAGACACCAGACTGGTGATGAGGAGGGGGGAGGGGTACAGGACGGTGGCGCCGTATTCTGTACATCCCCGCACACGCTGCACTACGCTTCCAGTGTATCTATTAGTACACCCCAAGTACACTGCACAATTGTTACCAGCGCCCTCTACATTAGCGTAGCCATCGTCGCGTAAAACAATAAAAAAGTAATTTGCATGCATTATTCGTGCAATTAGTAAATATGACTTATGAGGAATTTAGTAGTTTAGAGGCTATTAGAAAGGGCCAGGAGGAGGCTACGGAATCGATTTTAGAGGCCTTAAGTAGGGTACGAAGGACCCTTCATGAAAAATACTATAGCATTTCTATATATATACAATTTAGATCAGCTGCCCCTGATCAATAGCTTCGGTGTTGGCGGTGTTTGCCGCATTTAAGGGGCAGCCCCTTGAAATTGTATTGGTCCTATTGTATGAGTGTGCCGCGACAATCTCAGACGTCGTGAAGTGTGCCGCGATTTGAAATGGGTTTAAAAACACTGGCCTAACGAATGAGAGAATGCGTGCTTCGCTTTCTGGTTAGGGTCACGCGCGCGCTAGGATGGCACGCCTGGTTAGGGTCACGTGCGCACGTGGTTCGGATGGCGGCCAGCTCGTATTCCGAAAACTGCAAATTTCATTGAATTTTCATCCAGAGTACCTGGTTAGGGTCACGCGCGCACGTGATGGGTTGGGCACGCGCGGAACCGTGGAACGCGGTGTTTCGAACAAGATGGCGGTTGTGCAAGCACGTACGTATATTCCGAAAAGCGTCAATTTTATTGAAATATTTGGCTAAAATTGTTGACTTTATCGTTTTTTTCAGGTCGTTCAACGACGTGTAAAAGAGATGTAGATACGGAGTACGTGATCTGGGATATCACGAAGCCCACCACTGGACCATGAGTTTAATAAGAGAAGATGACGTAACGTACATAAATATATTTGTAATATTTTGAATGACCCTTTTAATTCCCCCCCTTCCCCGGTTAAAATTAAGTTTATAAAAAAATTATTAAATGCAATTTGAATATTGCGTAATTACTAAACCAAGGTTTTACGAAATTTACCCAGAATTCAACCAATTCTCGTGCACTCCTAAACTCTCTTCAATTTACTACTTTTCTACTCGTTTTTTTTCTGTTACTTATTTTTCTAAAAGTTAACCGCGATTAAATGGAATCTTCAGTTAAAGGTAAGATTGTTTGTTTTTAACTGGTGGTTAAACAATAGTTAGGACCAGTTTGATTAGGAATTTTAGCAGGATTTCCCCTTTTAAATAGTTTGCAAAGGTACTCGGATTAGGCCTAACACGGGAGATTGGACAAAATAACGTGAACATTAAAGTGTGTAAACACGCAGAAGACACACATTCGGTGTTGCTAACATGGATTCATGAAATGTGGTGGTTATAATTTACATTTCTTTGTGTTTATATTGTTTTGTCCACTCCATGTTTATCGGTGACCCCCACCCATATCCTATAGGTTCCATTCACATTTTTTATTAGTAAACAGCGATAGAGTCCCAAATAGGGGCTCTATTTCAGCCCTGGCTTTATTACGAGTCTTCAGTCATAACCCATTAGTATCATCATGGGTCCTAAGAAGTGCCAGTGTCTTAGTGGACGCGACAGTGCCCTAAGCAGAAGTTACAGTTCTTAAGCAACAGTGCCCCGAACGGAAGCGAAAGTGTCTTATTAACGCATTTCGCTAACCGTTCTTTACTTCCTGTCCTGTGATAATTTGGCTGGGCCTCCTGTAAAGGTTAACTTAAGGCGTTCCTAGGAACTGCCAATTGTCCTTTCTGCAGTGCGAATTTACGCATTAAACGTGTCCCTCTACAGGATTAACCCACTACTGGTTGGCCCTCTTTATCCTTAGTTGCCTTTGGGTCCTTAAACCCTACCCAACAAAGCAACCCGATTAGAGCCAGGAGTGTCTTAGGGCCCAAAAGCTGCTAGGTGGGAGTAAGTTAGCCTACATTACTTATATTGGCTTTTCCAATTCCCGCATTTCAGCCATGGACTTCACGCTACCGCTCAACTTGAAAAGGGCATCTATGGTGGCAGTCGTTACGCACATTTACCAAGTGAACCTCGCAGATTACGTGTGGGTGAATGATGTACGACAAAGTGCCACGAGTGCCATCGCAGAGCTTCCTATATACGAAACCCTACGCGAAGAGTTGCGCATCATCTTGAAGCCCATCGTGAAACGCTATCGGACGGGGCTGAACGCCATTGGTGTCATAACCGAAGAAACCATACCCACAGCGCACATCCTATCCTGCATCCGCTTTTCTCCGTGGGGCATCGTAGATTTACAAAGGTCCGCGGAGGTCTTGGTCATTTCCAACCATCCGCTCATGTCAGACGTCTTTAAGTACATCATCGCCCGCGTCTTCTGCCTGCAGGACAGGCTCCAAGATCTCTGGAACAGAGTCAGAGACGAGGACAAGAATCTCTTGAGGTTGAATCACAATTTGGGTAGTCCCGAAGATGGTCTTTACCAACATCACGATGACCTCGATCCGAGGTTTACGGATTTCATGTGCGCCATCCTGGATGGCAACGAAGTCGCAGTCAGACATTACTGGAGGCAAGAAAGTACAGCGCCGACGTTGTCGCGTCTCAGACAATTTCTGGAGATGAATTTGTTCCGGTCATTTCCGCTCGATTGCCAAGCTGGCGTTTACCAATTCCTATTGTCCAGCTTTCCGGATGATGAGGCGCTGGAAAAGATGGTGACCAGCAATTGGAGGTTAATGGCCACCTTCCGCGATTGGCCATATACGCACATATTCAACCACATGTTGCATCTTATGGACCGGAACGCCAGAGAGCGGTTCTTGATTTGGTACTTCGATGAGTAGGAGTTTCTACAGCTGTTCACGATGAATGTTATCTTTGGGTCCTTCACTGCCTGAGAGTCCTGTTCATCTGGTTGTGGCAAGTGAACTGAAGAATGGAAATTCCCATGTCTCAGTCCAGGAGTCTTCTGATTAGGCACCTTGAGGTTGAGCCCCTGAAGATTGGGCGGCGCATAAAATAAGGTTTCGTACCATGTCTATCGGGTTGGGACCTAACCTGTCATTTGTGGCCCTTTTCTCGTTTTTAAACTTGTGTAGTCAGCCGGTGATTCTCTAATCAATGTCCGTAGCCTTTCTGGCCCTGGATGCCTTTGGGCCCTTTAACACCGCAGCATTGTCGTAACATTGCAAACTTTAAAAGGAGAAACTTGTGAACCAGTTTGCACAAACAATTTTATTTAAAGTTTGTTGTAAAACCCAGTCCACACTTAGAAAGCTTCAACGACAAACCAGGTTTGTGGAAAAAGTTTGCTTGTCCCGGGTCGGCAATTCCGGCCTTAATGTGTGTTAAAGCCACAATTTACTTGTTAAAAAGTTTCCAAAAACAAGTTTTATGTTAAAGCTTATTTAAAAATTAGTCCACACTTACAAAACTCCAACGACACACCAAGTTTACTGAAAATGTTTGTTAATTTATAGTGAGTAAATCCTGGTTGTCGAGAGTCCCAAGATGGCGGCCGCCTTTCACTTCAAATGGCTTCATTTTTTCTCCTAGCTTTCCATTTATTCATCGATCCGTTATGTTTTTTGGATATTTGCCATAATTCCTCATAATTCATTGTTATTTTCGACGAATTTTCTCTTCCATATCTAAAAACGCTCTAGTTTCTGTGATTAAAATGGACATTGGTCATTTGGGTCTTTGACGTACATCATATTGACCAACAGCTAGGTGAGATCAAATGCACGTTTAATCTACTTGAAAAAACATTTTATATAATTTAATCTGGTGAAATTTTTGATAAAATCTTTGATAATGTATTTACCAATATTAAATTTTTGTTTCACATCTCCCACAAGCGTAATAATTTTGATTTGAATATTTATGTTAAATTAGTGAAGCCAGTCCGCCATGTTGGCATTACTGATTTTACTGACGAGAGAGTCGTAGTGAAATTTTGGTTAAAATTTAATATTGACGTCATTATTGTTTTAAACACGCACTTTCCTAATTGCCTAATGAATATTTAATTAAACAAAGAGCCTTAATGACCATTTTCTGCTCCCTGGATACAACTCCACCCCGTTTTCAACACTAGAGTGCTTAAAATATAAATGAAACATACCTGCACTCGTCAATATTGTTCCCACGACATTTACTTATTTTATACTCCCATGTCATATTTTTAATTGGTTTTTGTTTCAATTTTTGAGCCAATGTCAAGTTTGAGTTAGGCTTAACCCTGCGCCCGTGATTACGTTTTATAATAACGACTTTATAGTTGCTCAACTTTCCATAAACAATATTTGCCAACTGATCCGATTGACAAATAAAAATAGTTAACGGCATTTCCACATCTAAAACAGTTTAAAATATTAGATATAACATGACTAAAATATTACTAAACGTTAGGAATAACGCAGAATATAAGAAAAGAGCACGCAAACGGAACATGACGTCAAATGTTCCATTTCCAGTTCTCGTGAGGATGTTCGAAAGTTCCATTTCTCGAATGTTCTTTTTTGATAAGTTCCAAATTGTTTTTATGAAATATATGTTTTTGATTTTTTTAAATTTAAATCAGATACGGATTAATAAGAAAATGTTTTATAAATGTATGAATCAACAGTGTTGTAGTAGGCATTGTTATTATAACCCTTTGTGGTTAGATAACGGATTTACGATAATCCTGTCATGGTAAAAGTATGCGCGATGAATCACAAATTGTGAGAGTATAAGAATGGACCTAAAGTTTTGTATTTTTCAGTTAATTGAAAATGCAAAGGACCTCTTCTCAGCGGCCCCTGGAAATCAAACATCCGAGGCCACCTCTTCAGGCCCGAGCATCGTCCAAATTTCTGGAGGTTGGGGGAGGTGGAAGTGTGACCCCATCGAGGTAATTCGTGTGTTTCGATTAGTTGTTGTGCTTCAAAAACTAGTTAACTAGTCATAAACTGGTTAACAGTTGGTAATCAACTGATAGTTTTCACTAGTAATTAATTAGCTGACGGTTTTTTTGTTTCAAAACGCTATCTATCAGTTTGTTTCATACTAGTTTGTGAGCAATAATATTGGAAAAAAGTAGTTATTCTCCGATTATAAATGAACAGTTTGTGATCATAAAATTACTGATCAAAAACTGGCAATCATATGGTTACTTAAAAGTAAACAGTTTGTGATCGATTTCGGACAAACTATTACTGATCAAAAACTGGCAATCGTAGTTGCTTAAAAATGAAGAGTTTGTGATCAGAAGTTTACTGATCACAAACTGGTAATCATCTTAAAAGTGAACAGTTTGTGATCAGTTAATTTGTAAACCGATAGCGTTTTGATAAAAAAAAATCCCCAGTTGACTGTGAAAACGACCAGTTTGTTACCAACTAACTAACGTTGACTAGTATTTTTCTGTAAAGGTAGTTATGTTAGTGCTTTTAAATTGACAGATTAAACAGATCTCGCGTGCTTGGGAAAAGCCCTTCATTCGTGTCCACCACGAAATCGGATGGCGATGAGCGCAATAACTCGGCCACGGTGCAGTTCGTTGAAAAGTACAACCGGAAGTACCCAGACAAGGAACTTCCGTATACGGACAAGGACAGGGCGGCTGCCATGGCCATGGGGACCAAGGACATCAAAGTCAGCCTCCAGGTCAAGAAAAAGAGGGAGAGGAAACAGGATGAACCTGGAGAGAGGGAGTTTCAGATAAGGTTCTCCTTGGTTGAGAAGGAAATCAGAAACTCAAATGCCAATAGGGCACTCAGATTTGTAAACATGGTGAGTTTTGAGCACTTGGCCAATCGATTGTTAGTTTCTTAGGGCTTTTAAGTTTTAATACTAATGTTTTTTGTTTTTCCCCCAAAAAAGGCCATGGAGTTCCGCCCTAACGGCCGCGAGTGCTTCGTGGCCCGTTCCCGTTGCTACTTGATGCTGGGCCAGATCCAGGCGGCTTTAGCCGATGCCGAGACTGCGCTGGCCATCGACAAGGAATACATCAAGGTAGCCAAAGGGCTGAATAGCCTCGCTGCGGCTGGAATGTAATAGGCGTAGCATTGCAATCCAGCCATCTAAAGGCGTTTATTATTTAAGGCCGTTTTCGCGAAAGCCGAGGCGTTGTTTGCGTTGGGCGACTTTGAGCACGCTTTGGTCTATTACCATCGAGGGCATCAGCTGAGACCGGAACTAGAGGAATTTCGACTGGGTATCCAGAAAGGACAGGAAGCCATCTTGCAGGTTATAGGTCGAAGTATGTATGGACCCGTAGAAGTAAAACTAACCACACTTTACGGGAACCTGAAAACTCTCGTTAGGGACCTTAATATAATTAAAAAGTGTTTCCTCGCAGACAGCACCGACGATCACAAGCTGGAGATGGCGAAAAGAGGACGATCATCCAGAAAACAATCGTTCGTATCACCAGCGCTGGTGCCACCTCAACCAGCACAACCACTTCCACCGCTTTTTCCACTCGCGGCACCACAATCGGTAGAAGACGCTCGCCCGCATCACGCTGCATCTTTGGGAGATTTGAACGCGGACATAGAGTTCATGCAGAGACTTCTCAGCAGTCCGGGTAAGGACCTCCGGTTGAAATTCCGGCAATAACTGGCATTTCAACACTAATTTCGAACGTGATTCCAGAGCTTAGCGACATGAATCCGACGACTTGCCAGCGGATCAAGGAACACGTGAAAGAAGCGCTGGACTTTCTCCAGAGCAGGCAGGAGTTTTGGGAGCAGCGAAGGCCACGCAGCCATCATCCGGAATCGGAGAAGAGGAAGACTTCCGGAGACGAGCGATGCGCCACGGATCCACTACGACACGTGTGAAAATCACTATTATTTAACTCGCGGCACATGTTAGGTACGAAACTAGGGACTAAATAGGGCCCATATATGGTTCGTACTTGACAATATTACCATTGTTATATCAAATATGGCTCATGTCTAGATATAATCATACATAAAAGAGTAAAACCAAAATGATTCTTTTACTTTATCTGTTATAGATGCAAAAAAAAGCTCTTTATTTCTTTTAGTTACACGAAAACGGCATCATTTTTTTACTTTGCGCGTGGAGCGGTGGTTGCACCTCCTCTCACTGGAGCACCATCCTGAAAAAAAACATATGATTATTAGACGATCAGAGGGTTCGAACATGAATCGTGGTCGCAAAGTTGGCGAGACAACTTACCCCTACGCCTCGTGGGAATCGTGGAGGTGGCGTGCGGTCCTTGCGAGCCTCCTTCGACCTGTTCCTCACCACTTTCGAGTGGATGGCGCAGGACACGCAGTAGTGGAGCTTGGCGTACAACTTGGGCAGTGCGTAAGCTAGAAAAATATAACACCAAAAATCATTAGATTGATTAAACACGCGATTAATAGTAGTTTGTCTCGATACTTACTTTCGTAGACACTGGCATCAGTGATGTCCCTAACTGCGGCTGCTTCCACGATGTTACGAATAACAAATTTCTTGATGGCTTTGTCTTTAGGCACACATCGGGCGCAATTCGTGCAACGGACCGGATTGACGTGGCCACGGCCGTGCTTGCTACGTCCATTATTCCTTCGTTTGCTCGTCTGTTAAGGGGTAACAAATTGGTTTAATTATTACTTTTGTGCACTTCTGTACAAAACGACTTTCGCGGCACCCGTGTACGATGTTAGCCGGCTACCGGCTCGTTCAGCCGATTTTACGGAACGCCACGAATGAGGGTTCCAAAATGCATTTTAAGATGTTGAATTTAGCCAAAAATGAAGCAAGTTTTATAGTTTCTAAATGCAGCTTAATCAATATTCACTCAGATTTCTATTAAATTTTAGTTATTTTTGCTTCTAAGTGGGGTAAAACGACCGAGTTAAGCGATAAGAAAATAAGCCTACCTAGCCGCATGGTAGTCAAGTTTAGATTTTTAGAATTAAAACTGAGGATTTATTAATCATTCGGGTATTTCGGTTTATAATATGTTAAAACGGATGATTTTCTAGATTATTTGGTATACTAATTTCGATAAAAATATCGTATTTCTTCACTTACCATTTTGAACAAATATAGTGCTTTTGGTGTCTGGCAACAAATGAGAAAGAAAGACTGTGGCGTATTGAGATACTTCCGGTGAAGCGGTGCTTCAACGGGGGTTATTCGTAAAGAACCTGAATGTGTGTCATTTCAATGGCGAAACAAGTGGCAAGAATTTGCGATGTGGATGACCCTCGCTTCTGTCATCCCAAAATGTTTAACTAGTATTTATAGTAAAGGTTAAAATAGTAATCATGTTATAATAATAGTCTTTATTGCTTCTAGATTCGTAAAATGTTTTTTTTTTTTCAGCAGGAGATAACTTTAAAAGGAACTATTTTGCGGAGGTGTGCTGTTAAAAGTTTCCAGCTTTCCCATTGGTCGGATTCGCGTGACGTCATCGGAGGTTCGAATTCTTGTAAAATGTTCATAAGGCGTCAGTGCTGTGTTAAAGACGTTACGTGTGTATGCATCAGGATTTTTAATCAACTAAAAAACTACAAATTGGGACATTTTTAAGCTAGAAAAATGGCCAATGTTAACGTAATTGTGCGCAGTTATTGAAACCCTACGATTTCGGAATAAGTTTTGAAGTGAAATAATGCAGTTGTCGGCTATCATCCGTGTTTCTTCCCTCCTTCTTTTACTCTGGATCGGCGAATATCTTTGCGTTATCGACGAAAGAGGTAAGAAATAGTCTTCTTCGATCACGATATGTACTAACAATTTCATGAATTTCATACACAATAACACGAAATCGACTTGGGCCGTGGAACGCCGCGTTCTAGAACGACATAATGGAACATTTTTTTGAATTTGAATCTTGCGTTCCATTGTCAAGTTTTTGACTTTTATTCTAAAATTTACCTGTCAAATTGATAGAAGTATGTGAATTAACAATCGGTTGAATGACAAATGAGGTTTTTAGACAATTTTTTTTTGTAAATTTCTTTTAAATTAGACGCTGTTTTCCAAGTTCTGGAACGAAACCGTAGAACGCGGCATTCTAGAACGTTTTTGAAATTTGAAATTTTACGTTCCATTTTTAAGAAAATGTCAAGTTTTAAGTTTTATCCTCACATATTCGTGTTAGATGTATACGAATTAACAATCGGTTGAATGACAAATTAGGTTTTTAGACTAATTTTTAGCAAATTCCATGCTAATTTCATGCAAATTAAGCTTCATTTTCCGAATTCTTCAACTCGTACCCCGTGGAACGTTGCATTCTAGAACGTATTTGAATTTATTTTGGAGAAAGTGTTAATAACTTTATGCTTTTCTAGTAGAAATGTGTTAATTCGGAGGTTTTAAAAGCTTAAAAACAAGTGTGACTTAAATATAGACGTGTGTGTTCACGATGTATCTTTGGATATTTCCAGGTAAGATTGTTGCTTAGATACATTGTTAGGCCATTAATCGGGACCTCGATTAATTTAACAGAAAATAGTAAATACTAGGAAATGCCATCGCACTACCACAAAGATAACACGTTGCTTCAACGTGTTATCTATTTTTAAGGCTTAATCATCGCATTATTGTGTCACCGTCTCAAAAATCGAGCTTTTGTTTCATTTTTAACTGAATGTTGTTTTTGCCACAAAACTACTTGTTGCTCGCTCGTAAATATCGAAGCAAATCTAGGGCTTAGACGATATTTCCTGTTAAGGTTTCTTTGCATACTTTACTTTAATCCCTTTAAAATTCACCTTTGGATACTTCCATACCTAAAATGCCTTCAATATGGCCTCCAAGACCTGAAATATTGCCAATATGGCCTCTCGAGACTCTAACCCCAGTACCACAGTTGCTCAAATGGCGTGAGCTTGAGACTGAGCTGTGTCTCAAGTCCCAGAAGCATACCACAGTTGCACAGAAGAATGGCCAAAACGTGCTCAAGACTGCCACGGGACAGCCAAATATGAGACTGAAGCGTGAGATGTAGCTTAGAAGAGGACAAGCTTGAGCTGCGTTTATTGAACAACTGTGATACATGAGTTTCTCTTCTAAGCTTCATCTCAAGCTTAAACTCAAGCTTAATTCTCATATTTGGCTGTCTTTTGACAGTCTTGAGCTCGTGTTAGCCATTTTGGGCATTTGGGACTTTAGACGCAACTCGGTCTCAAGCTCATGCGATTTGAGTAACTGTGGTACAGGGGTTAATCATTTCCAATATTGTCTACAAGACCTAAAATATTTCCAATATGGTCGACGCTTTTCAGTTTTTTTCGTTATAATAGAGGATATGAGATGATTAAGTGTTGCTAAATATTCAAAAGTTGAAAATGAAATAAGGTAAAATGTGAGTACGTTCTCAAATAAGTTTTTTTATGAACATTTAAAGAAAAACAAAATGCCATCAAAAGATTGTAAAGCGTGAATTATTGGCTATAAATCTCGCGTAATTTTGTTTAAATTTGAGGCTCGTTTTGACAAGTTTGAACGTGACTTATTTTGAAAATGGGTTCGTTTTCGCCTTATTTATTTATAATCGTATCTTTGAATTTGTGCGAATCGTTGATAAGCCACTGCTAACTTTTACCAAAATGTTGAACTAGTTCCCCAGAACCGAGCCCAAAATTGCCTCATAAAATATGCTTTTCTTATCTGTTTTATTATTTGTTTTGAGAAATCCTGGAAATATGCTTCAAAATGTTTGGCCACAACACGTTTAGGTTTGTGTTAAGTCAGTGGCATGAGAATGTATTTATTAACGAAGAAAAGAAAAATGTGGACACGTCCGGATTAAGAGTCCAGTTTTGAGTTTGAGCTGGTCATTGGCTTTCGTATTTTTTTCTCAATTCATTCTTTGAATAGAAAATACTTTTAAAAAAAGCCTTCTTTTCATCGGAGCGCCATTTTGAAAAAGAGGACAAAAGCCAATCGTTAATTCGAGGAGGAAAATAAAAACAAGAAGCTGAAGAAGAAAAAAAAAAATTAACGACGAAATCAAAACACTTTTCAAAGTGGGCTTCTTTTCATTTCACGCTATTTTTAGCCAACACAATTCAGCCTGTGATTAATCAAACCTAACCAATTATGGGTCATATTTAACCATTGAATAATGGCATATATGTGTGCCGCGACAATTTCAGACCCGGGGTGGGAAGATGAGGCCCCCGCTCCTTTTGAAAGGGGGTGAGATACCGGTGGGAAAGGGCCTCGTGCCCCTCGCGTTTCTCACCTGGCTACTTGTAAGGGGTTTTTCTTCTTACGTATATAGCCCTTTCTTCCCATCCCTTCCGGCTATTATTAGAGACTATTATGAAAAGAAATGAGCTTTTCTTCCCATCCTTGTAAGACGTTCGAAGAGACCTAAGGGGGAACTTGGTCACGACCGCCAGACGGCCCGAGTAGAAAGTCACCGTATCACAAAGGGCCCGTATCAATGAATACCTCATTCCCACGCTCCTCGTTTGATTCTAGGGGGTAAGGGGAAGGGAGGGTCTTAAGAAAGGGGGGGGGGGACCCTAACTGCGACAATAACAACAACAAAGACGATGATAAGGTACTCGCGTGGGGCATATGTATGGTCACGTCCGTGTTTCTGGCTCTGCACCTATGTTTTTCTAATGTGCGTCGACAATTTCATCCCCTTTTTTTCGGTGTGCCGCGACAATTTCGACCTTTGTTTAGTATGACGAGAGAGGATGCATGTTCAGTGTATAGAAGTCTACTCGTGTTGCTATTTTCTTCGAAAATGCCCGAGGCACATTCGAGGACCCTCTGCGGCACACCGGTTGCGCGCATTGCCAGAGTGTATACAGGGGATGTCTTGTCCATTATACACGGGACGAACCTGTTTTGAAAGCAGTTAGCTAGATGCTTATCTGGTATTCGTTTTGATCTGGATTTCGAGACTGGTTTTTATCATATTTTGGTTTTCTTTCTTACGGACGAGTGAATCTTGATTTTTTGAATCTCAGATCGAACGGACAAATCGAGACATTCTCGCACGTACACAACACGTGGAATGCCAATATTCCGGTTAATCGAGACGTGGTGGCTGTTTCGGGTCAATATCAAAGCCAAAAAAGGTCCGAAACCAGGCCCAGATTGAGAGTAATGGCGTTTATAACGCTGTCTAGATATGTGTATTTATGTGTATTACGTCACTATTACGCGTCCCTCATCCGTGTCCAAACGCCCTCGTGTGTTTCTCCATCTTGTGTGAATGAGGCTAAAATGCAGAAGCTCGAAATCTGATATTTTCTTCTGTTAGAAGCCCACGCGACCTTTTTTTTATAACATTATTAAACCGCGTCTAATACATTTGTCCCCGCATCAAATCTCGACTTTTGTACAACGCAGCTGTTTTTAGGTTTTGCGGCGTGATTGTTTTTCGGGGCGCCCTGTATATATATATATGTTCATATAGACGGTAACCAGCGCCCTCTGTGCGCGTGCGAGATATAGCTGTACATTTCGGAACGGGGTTTGCGCGTGCTTCTCCGCGCTCGCATGCGCTTAATTGGGGAATCGAAGGCGTAGAATGTGACCAATGAGCGTCCTCGTGCCACGATAAAGGGTTTTTCAAGCAAGTTTTATCGCCGTTATATATCTTCTGTATACACCGAGTTTTCTCCCCTTTTATGTTAAAACGCCAAGAAATCTCGCTGTTTTATGCTGTAAACGTATCGAGTTTTCTCGCGGATATAGTATAGTAAACATGAAGAGAAATCTCGCCGCTATATCCCTAAACTGGAAGTTTTCTCGCCTTTTATGCTGTAAACACGAAGAAATCTCGCCATTTAATGCTGTAAACGTCAAGTTTTCTGGCAGCTTTTATACGTTAAACACGAAGTTTTATCGCATTTTGCGAAACACGAAAAATCCTCGCCGATATATCTGAAAAAACGAAGTTTTCTCGGCATTATAACGCGAACAAGAAGTTTACACGAATTCGACCTCGCAGATACATCGTAACCTGGAAGCTGTCTCGCAGTTTTGATACCGTAAACACAATGTGTTCCTGTCGTTATTTATCGTAAGGAGGTGTCCTTATTTGAAATGGCCCTTTGAGCCCTCTCTAGGCTCCGTGTAATTCCTCCACGTGAATCGCAGACTGGCACCCCACACTCGCGCCAATGAGGACGAAGCGCCGTCCCTTGCTTTTTGCCCCCCATCAAAATGGCGGCTGGATTCGTGATTGTGCTAATGAGTTTTTTTGTCCCGTGGGAATGAGGATAAACGATCGTCCATCTTGTTTTTGGTGAGAACGAGGCCTCTTTGAGGAGGGGGTGCTAAA